>VZRX01018431.1:0-19844 GCA_013398075.1 Notiomystis cincta | reverse complement strand
ACTGCCCTCCGCCCCGGGTCGCAGTGAGGTGGAATGGGCTGGAGTCAGCAGGGGGAGCCTCCCTGTCCGACCACCCTGGAGCCGCCCTGGCCGTCACACTCGCACCGCCTGAGCTGGGACCGGGGCGCCTTGGCAGCTGCACAGCCCCCCACACTCGTAGTCACACCCGGTCTCCCGTAGCAGAGGCTCAGACGATAGGATCCTTAAAATAATTTTACCATCATGTAATAACCGACCAGCAAGAAAACCCAGAGCGATCTGCTGCCTCCATGTAGGGACCCTGAACTAAGGAAACCGTGGGGTTTTACACCCTTGCAGCCTAAGGGCGAGAAAGTCACAGAATCATTCATTCAGGATGGAGAAAGACCTCCACAGCCTTTGAAGTCTGAGTCTGGGTGTCACTGGCTCCAGCCGGTCCCCTGGCCAGGCCACAGGTCCCTGTGCCCTTTGTTAGGGTCAGCAGCTCTCGGCCTGGGGCTCCACCATGCCCGGGGCACCCAGATGGGCCAAAACCCACACACCCAAGACTCTGCAGGTTACACAATGTGGTATTAGCAGGACACTCGATTACAACTTGGATTTTTTTTTTCACCAGATATTTCTTTAAAGGGTGCTGTCTGGCCCTGTTTTTCTTGTGGCATGAGCTGCTTGCAGGAACAGATGTAAATCCAGAAAGGGTAATGAAACTTTTGGCATTGTATTGACACAGCTTTTCAGACTTGCACCCTGCTCCCAGTATTTCAGGTTACCGGCAAGCAGACAGAACAAAGAAGTCCTTAATATCAATCCCATGCTCATTTTATATATTTCTTCAAATTGATTGGACTACAAAAATGAATGCCAAATTTTTTCCCATTCTACAATAACAGGTCTGTCGCTGGAATACCCTTTATTTTCTGTGCAGACACTAGATCCTGTAATGCAGACACTGATTATATCCACTGCTATGGTGCCACCTACAAGAAATGGCTAGCAGAAAAGTATTTGCATTTTCATTCAAATGAAGCTGGCTAGTTTTGTTTGTTATCCATCTCCCTTAGAGACACCATTCCATATAAGGGTTTGTTTTCACAAACATTATGATGTTGCAGTGAGACTATGTTTCTCTGACTAATTTGAGGTTTCATTTGTCCCCTCACACCTTCAGGTCTTGGAGTTTGTGTTGAATACGAACAGGCAATTTCTGTTGTGTCACCTTTGATTTCACCTGATGCTCTTTAATTTATCCCATCTAAATAACACCATAATCACACGCTGGATAATGCCTGGATTTTGCTATGGTTTAACTGAGCAGTCCTTTCCACCTGCTATTTAATTGTCGAATTACATTCGGTAATCTGTGGCAGAAACATTTAAGTCAGAACCCTATTAAGTGATTTCAGTTTCAGGGAGGTGAGAGCAGCATTTTGTGAGCATTAATTCCAATTTCAAGAATTGGATTTTACCAAACCAAAAAATAAACAGGCATGAGAGATAAACAGGTATTCTAATAAACCATGAGATGAAGGCAAATGATTTGAGTCCAGCAAACTCTCCTGAAGCAGCAAGTTGGCCAGCAGAAAATATATGTTAAAAAAAAGGAGGCTTTCTCCAGCATGGGCTATCACACTGTTGTGTGATGTTCATCTATGTGATGCCATTTAATATTCCTCATTAATAAGCAGCAGCAAACAGGAGCAATGAATTCATCACTGCACAGGTTATGGGTATAGGAGAGGACTTGTTTTGGGATTGAATCCACACTGTGTCGGAGTGCTTTTGTGTGCTCTATTGAATTATGACAGTGAGTTGCTATTTGCATCATCCTTTGAAATGCATATTTCACAGTCAGTGTTAGAAAAATGAAATTATATTTACTGTGAGTTACATCAACATTTCTTGCAGAGGTGCAGGCACTTTTGCAGTACAGACTGCCTGCCAGACTTTTACAGTTGGTCTCAGATTTGTTGGTTACAATTACCCTTACATTTCAGTCCTTTGGAAAAATACTATGGCGATGTGAAGTTACAGCTGTACACAAACTCTTGATTCTCCTCTTTCACATGTATTGTGTTTACAATTTAGTCCACCTTTATGCATGGTTAAAGAGATACTGGTATCTGTACAGTTTGTATTGGTTTTCTTAGATGAAAAAGAAAAAATTACATTTGTTACAATATTTCAAACCATGATAATTATAATTTCCCAAAAATATAAGTAGCAGATGAAACTTCTCTAGTAAATTGAAAGATACCTGTATTAAACTGAAATTGAGACCTTTAAAGATTCTCATGGAATTTGTGACGGTAGTTCTGTGTCCCAAGCTTCTCAAAGCTTTCAAACACAATTGCTTTGTCCCAAAGCTTGCATTTATGCCTTCCTGAATAGGAGCTGTGCTCCATTCATAACACTTCTTGATATTCACAAAGATGGTGTGGGTGATACTATGATTTCTGACCTCATATCTTCTGCTGTTGTGACAGCCACACTGTCCCTTGTACAATGTTCTTGGAAACACCTTAATCTCTGTGATTTCGAAAGATTAATCAGCTTGGCTCATCTCTTTGCCCTTCTGTGCTTCTCTGTGTCTGTGTGTGGATTTACACATTGCTGCTCTCCTACGTACATCCCACCACACAGCAGCAAAAAATCTATTCTGAGATCATTATACCCTCCTAAAGCAGCTGTGAATTCATGCTACTTGAAAATCTGGCTATGTCTGTCTGAGATTATGAATTACAGATTTAGAAATAAAAGTTCTGTCCCATCCACAGAAAGCAGTTGTATAAGCTGTCCTGTCCACGAAAATTGACATATTCTAGAAAAACTACAGTTTGCAAGTTTTTTTAGTCCAGTCAGTCATTGAGGTGGTGATCTGTCCCAGTGGCACTGAACAGGCTTTGCCTTTAACTTTCATATTGTCAGAAATTTGCCCCCTGATACTCTGGTAAGTAGGAAAACAAATTACTGATGCCTGTGATGGTGATTTCTGTACTTTGGACCTCAACCCTTGTACCTGAAGCAGAATATTCTTCTTTCCTTTGAGACACAGCTTATGGTATTACTGTGCTTTCATGGTTTAGATGAAGAGAATGGCAAGAGGCTTTATAGAGCTAATCTTTATTTTTTGGTAATCAGGAGAAAATAAATATTTTCCTGTGAGTTTATTATTAACCACTATTGTAGAGGCTGGAAACTCTAGACCAGGATTATTTCCAAATTTTGTTTGCCTGAATTCTGAGCTTGAGGTCTATGCTGGACACCACATGAACTATTTTTTGGCCATTCTGCCCTAAATTTACCTGCAGTAAGCCAGATAGTGCTATCTGCCACATTCACCAGAGACAATTTCTCCTGCATTTCTAGGAATTGGATTGAGAAACTTTTATTTTTATGAACTGTTTCCATCATCTTGCCCACAAGCCATTTATTATGTTTCTTATGGCACACCTTATACCTGCTATTTATTTTATGAGCCTTTAATAATTTGACAAAGCAAGCATTCTAAGGAGCAGGTAGTCTTGGAGGAAAGAAAATACTGACCTGAAGAGATGCAGTATCTGAAAGATTTTCCTCAAAGCAATGATGCTTCTACTATTTCCTAGTTTAAAAAAATGAACAGGAGACAAATTAAATTCCATCCACTTCCAGCTGCAGACCAGGACTTTGCACGTGTCAGAATGGCACAATCTCTGAATTCCAATTTACTGGCCTGAAATTCTATTCTTTGCAGACTTCCTTGACTTTCATCATGTTTACTATGCTGTAAGAGCCTGGAGTGTTTTTCTGTCAAAAAACTGCTAGGATTGAAAGACAAAGCTCTAAAATGAAGGTAACTGCAGTTAATTTAATTCTGCTGATCTTTTTTATGTATTAGTGTGCACTATTTTCTACAGATAAGTCACTTTATTAACTGTACATTTGGATGGAGTTAGTGAATGAAGATGTTCTATATATTCATTTCTTGCTATCACATTGCAGTATATGGGCAAGTCTTTATTCAGCAAGCATCTTAGACTTGCTGCTGGACAGGCCAAGAGGTAGCATGTGACTAGATAATGGGAGGAACACACACATGAGACATACTCACAGGAAACAGAAGCTGAGATGTCAAAGATAATTTGAACATGGGTGTTTCCATTCTTGGTATTGTAGCAATGTGATTCTTTTAAAACACTACTTTTTATGGAATTTTTTTTTTTTAATGTCTGATGGATTGCTTCAAAAAAAGCAGGAGGATAGCCCTCCGTTTGTGCAATTTTTCACCAGCTAATATGAGGAGTCTCTTTGTTTAATAAAACCTTGCCCCACATGGCTTTTATTATTCAGGGAGCATTGCCTGCCCCGTTCCAAATGCAGATGTACAAAACTGAGCCTCTCCCACTGTCATCCCTAAGTCTTCATGTCAACATCTGTGCACTGAGTGTATCAGTCCAGTGGCAGAAGACTGGAAATTAACAGAGCTGCAGATGCTTTAACTCCTTCTAAAACTGTGTGGTTTGGCCCAAGAACTACAGGAGCTCTCGCCCTTTGGTGTAAGAGAGAACCTGGTCATACTAGGAACTGCACCTTCTATCAAGTTCTTTTAATTTATGAGGATAGTTCCTAGAGGTTGTGACTTTCTTCTCTGGTATCTGAGTGTGACAGCCTTTTTATGCCTCAGATTTTTAAATCCGAACTGATCACCCAGGTTGTATTTTCTTTGGTTGTTGAAGCAGAATTAACTGCAAAACAGAGGAACTTTGCTACTGATTCACCAGAATTAAGAACTGTGGGTCTTTTCATACACCACTCAATGACTCCATGCATGTTTTGTCCTTGTGGGACTTTTTTTTGTCCTGAGCACAAAAGAATAATTTTAATAATCTGAACTAAGGAGGAGGCAAAAAAAGTTTTAATTCAAAGCCACTTTTATTTGAAACTGCTTCAGAAAACACCAGGTTGCAATGTAGGAAGCTCAATGAAAGAGAGGGGAAGATGAAAGGTCTGAGTGTAAAGTTTGTTCCTTATTTTCTCTTTATAAAAATACTACTTTATTTCAAAATTCACCTTTGGCTCACAGGCTTTTCTGTGAGGCTGAGACTGCAAACTATTGTCAGTCTAAACTGCATCTTCAGAATGAAGTCAATCAGGCCATGGACTAACTTCTGAAAGTAAAACCATAAACTTTCTTTTCTCACAGAGTTCTGATTAAACTTCTTTCTCCTTTCTTTAAACACCACTTGTGAAACTGGGACCCAGACTTGCAACATTTTCCCCCCATTCGATTTCATTCTAGTTCATATTTTTCTTGCACAGAAGTCGTGTTTTACCCCTGCCAAGGGGGTGCAGCCAGCACCTCTGGAGCGGCTCGCAGCCCTGCTTTGCAAAATGCAGCTATTAATGCTCATGACAGAGCTGCAGATGAGAGCTGCTGCTTTGCAAGGATGTCACAGGCAAGGACAGCAGTCCCTGGAACTCTGGGGGAAGGAGGGGAGGACTGAGGACCAGGACTTGGGGGTGGTGTTTCACACAGAGCAGAGCACAACTTGGCTCTGTGTTGAGAAGCATTTTCTGCTGCCAGGATGCCAGCGCCTACCACAGGGGTTGAATATCACCTACCAAACCACAGCTCTCATGGCAGGCAGGGACTTGAAGGTCTTCCAAGTTTTGGTTGAATCTGGGAACTCAGGGAGGGGGAGAGTTACAGATTCATCGTAGCAAAGACAAGAAGCCATTAAGTATACTCTCAGTTACAGCTTTGCAGTTTCCAGAAGGTTTTTCAGTTGTAACACAAATTGCAAGATACCATGTATTTTATAAGAGAGGATAAAAGTATCTGACAAGAAGACGTTTTGTCTTGAGCATCTGCTAAGCAAGTGGCTCTCAGTTATCAACAGCAGTGGAAAGATGACTAATCTTCATGAACATTTCTGAGAAAACAAATAATATATTCCACATGGAATACACAGCTTGTTAATTTTAAAGAACAAGAACACACAGACACAGATAAACACACACACACGCACAGATGTTCACATCAGCTGCTGTATTTTGAAGGATCTTCCTTCTTCCTTTGAAGGAAATTAATATGTAAGTTAACTATTTATTTGTAAATTATTAGGACACTCATCAGCAGAGATTGCTTGCAATAATTTGCAGAGAAAAGACTGCTGAGATTTCAGTCAAAATCTAGAAAGTTTTAACCTTGATGTAAAAAGCTTTAGCTTTAACCTTGGAACTGCTCTTTGTTTATCAAAGAAGCTTTTGTGGTAATTCTTAGTCACTTTCCCTTCTTAGCAGGCCGAGTTGAACAAAACTCATGAAAACAACACAAAATGGGTATGGCAAAACATGACTTTCTTTTAGATTATGGCCATTGCAGTAGATAATAAGATAATAAGGAGCTTAAAATTAGCGTATGTCAAACAGTTTCTAAGTGCTTTATTCTGACCAAAATGGCTTTAAATGGCCATGTCACAAAAGAAGGGTAAATCCCCAATGGAAACCTTACAGATTGAAATTTTATGTGTATATGTGTGTATATATACACACGTGTAGAATAAATATATTTTAATCCATAGTGATGGCTTTCTTCCATTCAGTAGGAAAACTTAGGAATGCTTAGGAAAAGCATATTAAAAATAGCATCTCTATTGTCTCCAAATGGTAATGTCCTTGGTAAATATAGGTATGAAAAAACAGTATAGTTTTTTAACCATTAATCTTTATTGGATAAATGTATGTTTTACAAAGTAAGCTTAACAAAATAACATGGTCTCAGGTTTTGAAAACCTGACCTGACCCAAGTTCATAAAGAAATGATAAAAACTCATCAGACAACAGTTCATTAAAGCTAATATTTTCAGTGGTTGATGCATAAAACTAAAAAATCACAAGTCATAATCATCAAGTATCAACATGCATTTTTCTTCATAAGATGTGATTACATACGCTAGGAAGGTGTACAAGGACACAGAAATTCACAGGGCAATTTTTTATTCCTTTGCTCTGTTGTCATGCTACTGATGCTTGTATCCAGTATAGAAGAATTTCAATTAAATACTTTCCTAACCTCACCTTCTTGTTATACATTAATGGCAGGTAATGTCTGATTAAAATGTAAAGTCTGTTAAAAATGAAATATGTTTCACTAACTTTTGTGGGGAGAGCCAGAACAAGATACATTCAAATTTCAGTATTGACTTTGGTGCTCACTCAAATGAAAATTGCAAGACAGAATTTCCCAAATTTTGAAAAGCCAGTTACATAAATGCTACAGAGTGGCCCTGTGTATTGGGACCAGAACTGCTAAGCCAGCCAGCATTTGCTTTCACCGGTTAAATACTGAACTGGCTTCGCTGTTGCTGCTTTGCAATGTCTTTTCCTGAAATACTGATTCCTGGAAGGCTGCTAGGAAAACTGTTTCAACAGCTTCACTGTTAAGTAAATATGCAATATTATAAGGTACATCCTTCTGAAGGAGCTCCAAACACCACAAAGTTTGTGTATCTCTGTGCTGTTGGCATATCCTGATTTGTCTAGCGTATATGCCTTTGCTTTGACACCCTGCACTGGGTTACATCAGGTTTTAAAAATTCTAAGGCTAGGGGAAACATTACAGTTCCCCTGCCTGATCCCCTTAACACTGCAAACTAAATTACCTTAGCTTCAAGCTGCTACTAAGGCAAGAACTACTAACACTCTTCTTCTAAGAGAGAGAGAGTAAGCATAAATATGTGCTAAAAATCTGTGAAAAATGACACCAGATACATCTTCAGAGGTTTGAGATGGGAATGCAATAAACCTGAATCCTTGACATCTATTTTTTCACATTTTTTTTCTTCTATTTGAATTCATTCCAATCCAGTACAAACTTCTTCTTTTAGATCTGGTCTCACCTGAGCCTGCTTATAATACATTCAGGCCTGTTTCCATGATGCAAACTTAAATGAACCTGTAAGAACTGAATAAATGATCCAAAATTTTTGAATTGGTTGTTCAAATCCTGACATATATATAACTAAAGTATGTTTAGAGATGAAATTGAATTTATGTAAACTGCTCTTTAAATTCTTTTAATTTCTTTTTCTTTGTTTTTCATTCACTTTTGGGGAAGAGAACAACAGCAACATTTAATGATTCAGTAGGTGCAATCCAGATGACAATACATACTCTGTGAATCTGTGCCAGCTACCCAATGTATTCAGCTCATCTCTGATACACAAGTAGCAGCACATTGCATCAAAACAAGGCTTCTTGATCTTCCAATGTTGTAATGTTATTTCACAGTCCAGTGAAAAATACCAGTTCCAAAAAAGGTGTTTCTTCAGATAAACGTCTGTTGGGTTGTTTCCTTTCTTACTTGGTTTCAAAAAGAAGAAACCCAGCGAAGGTGGAGAAGCGTTGATGGTCCCCATGGAGGGCTCCATTTCCCATTCGCAGCCAAACTTCATCTCCCTTGGCGAGTTTTAGGACTGCACTGTTTCCTGAAGTATCTGCTTTCCCTTTGGATTCATAGCTAAGGATGAATATTTTAACATGTCAGCCTTTTGTTTCTCAACAATGATCAAGCAAACAACTTTAAAAAAAATCCAAGAAGTACATTGTTATCTTGAGCAAAACTTTCTTGAAAGACTTGCCACATTTTTTCAGCATTATAAGGAAATTTTGGCAACTTTCTGCATTTGATCTCCTAGTCAAATTTTGCACTTTACCTAAGTGCATTATTTCATTCCTTTCTGAAGTTCTGGAATTTAACTTATTTTTTTCCAGGACACAGAACCAAATTTTTTGTTTAAGATGAAACTCTGCTCATTGATCACAACACTACAGATTTTCTGTGATTTTTTTTTTCCCCTTGAATTCATCCCAGCTGATTTTAAATGTCTCCAGGCCAGGACACTGATGTGAGCTGAGCCCCTGTGCTCCCAGCGGAGGGAGTGAGCAGAGACAGGCAGCTCTGCATCCTGAGCCTTTCATTGGCACATGGGTGCATTTGATGTGGGATAACCTCCTGGCTTTGCCTGACTGTTCATCCCCTTTCCTCTCTCTTTTGCCTTTCCTGACATCAGTGCTTCAGGGGGAATAGAAATGAAGCACTTTTTCTTTTGCAGAGAAGATCTGTTGGGGATGAAGCAGCCTCTGGTGGTGTGCTAATGATAGAAAGGCCAGTAAATGGAAGACCTTTGCTTCTTACTCATTCTCACTGCTGCAGTTTAAACACTTTCCAACTTTAAAGTGAATTGCTCTGCCCTCATGTTAACAAGACTGTAACTAGTCACTGAACACTTCATTATTTCCTTTCTCTGACCTGCAAAATGAGGATGGAGATACATTTTAGCAGAATGGCAGCATGATACCAACAGAACTCCAACCCTGACTTGCAGTGCTAACTCCTTTCCCCTGAGTTTGAGGAAATTGTGATCAAGGCTGAATTTTAGGTCCAGGATCTATGGCATGTATGGTCCAAATATGCATGCTGAGGACAGCAAAATAAAATAGTTTTTCTTGTTGGTTATTTTACCCGAGTGAATTTCTTCCCAAAAATGAAAAATTTTACATTTCTTGAAATATGAGCAAACTATCACATCCATACAAATGTTTTTTAAATTAAAATGGCCTGGCCCTTCACTTACCTATATAAGCTGAACACAGTATTACCATTATGCATTAAGTACACATACACTTCTTCCACGTCTTCATGTTTCATCATATTGAAGGTGAAGAAATACACTCCTGAAAAGGTTATAAAATACAACTTGTTTGCTGTATAGGGAAAAATAATCATGCTGTAGATTTGTGCTTCTTGCTTAGAAAACATAACAGCTGTGGACAAAACTGCCTTCCAGTTGTCAGCAGATATTTTGCTTCTGCTTATAGTGTTCCAAAATCTGATTAATTTTAATTCTGCATATGGCAGGGGTTTTTCTTCCTGCACCACAGCTGCGTAAGAGGGAGGATTGATGCAGCTGAAAAATAACCCCTGAAGAAGTGTAATGCCTCATTTCCAGCCACACATCTGTTGCAGGTCAGCTCACAGCTGAACTGGCATGGGGGAAGATGGGGAATGAAGAGATTGATAGGAGGTAGGAGGTGGAGAAGGCAACTGTGAAGCTGCTGCTGCTTGCTAAACATCAAGGCCATGGTTCTGTCATCACAGTGGCTGAAGGGCTGAGAGTCACAGCAGAGCAGACAGTCCTGCTCCCTCCTCAGCCCTGGCCATGCCTCTTCCTCCTGCCTTTGTGTCAGCACTAGACTCATTAGCTGGCAAGACCCCTCTTGGCTTGCTCAGTTTTCAGTTCATTTTTCTGGAAAGTAGGTAGCAAGAGCTATACAGACCGAGTGCAAAGGCAGTTCAATAGTGTCTAATCCTTATTGACTACACTTGTCCCTGTAGCTCCAAGAATTACATTGTTTTGTTTTGCAAATGCTCACCATTCACTGGAGCACCAAATCTCCCGGTCATGACATCAAAAAAATTCCCAACGTTGGTTTCAACACTGCTGAAGATGATCCCACTGTTCTGGTTGCTGAAGTGAGTGGCCATTGAAGCCATGAACGCGACCTGTGAAAATCCAGTCCTTATTCAGACAGTCCTTCACAAAAAGCACATGTGTAGAGCAATCAGGTACAGATTTTTTCCTGTATTTGCAGTCTGTTTATTTGCCTGACAGAGATGTTCTTCTAGGGCTTGCTCCAAGGCCAATAAGCTCCAGTTAACAAAACTCCCATTGAACGAAACTGGAAGAAGACTGGGGTTCTCGCATTCAATTGGACTATTCATGACTGTGAAGTAAGTGTATGGCCAACTGTTTGCAGTTCAGAACCTTAATTTCAGTTTTTATTTACTTTTAAGTCTCACTAGAATGATGCAACAGCAACGTGGTATTGAAATGGATGGTGTTTCTGACAAAAGGGGTTTATATAGTTTTTCTGTATTCCCCAATGCATTTAAACTGGATATTGCTTTTAATTGAATGTGTGAAAATAAGCAATGCTCGGTAAAATCCATGCAGATTACTGTTTCTTGCTAACTACCTTAGAGATACACGAAGCACTTTTATTAGAGGTTCTCTGGAAGTGCAGCAACTGGGACTCAGTATTCAATGCTTTTTCTATCTTGTCAGTTGCCCTCAGTTGTGAAAACAGAGGGTGGTGGAGACTGAGAGGGGAAAATAAGAAAATGAAAGCTGTGCTTCAAGTTCATGTTTCACTTCTTGTTATAGAACTGTTTCATAGGAAGCAGTGTAAAACATCCCACACTGGATAATTTAAATTACTCTCAACAAGATACCAGGGAATGATCCTGCCAGCTGGCCTGTCAGGGAAGGGAGTGACCTTTTCTGTAAGTATATCATACCCCCCATTATGCCAGTGAAAGAGGTAACAACAGAATTGCTGCATCTTGTTGCCAGGTCACATCACTTGGCTTTTTATTTCTATCTCAGCTTCTTAAATGACAAGTGCTCAATTGCAGCTGTTACTGCCCATCACAAAAATGACATTTTTTGGTGAGATTCCAGCTATGCTGGTATTTAAAAAATAAAAAAACCCAGCCCAAACTCCTTTTGATTTCAGATCCAAACCAGAACAAAACCAAAACAGACAATCAAATGCAAGTCTGGATCCAACAACGGAAATCGTTAGCCATCTGTTCAGAAATTTAAGGAGCTCCAGATGTGAGCTGAAAGCTTGGGCTGATTTTCCTTACCCCTGCATGGATGCATTTTCTATGACGGCAAATTGTTAATGTCTTGCTTCTCAGCCAGGATCACATCAAAGTTCATCATGTGTTAAAGGAAAGCAGCTGCAGTGGCAGATTGATGGAATTTATTGCTGTTGTCTAGATTCCATTTCACAGTCTCTTTGACCCTGAGCTACTTTTTGTGGACTGAGCAGAAGAGCAGAAAAATATGCCTTTTCTCCCTAGGTCTCATTATGAAGTAGCAGGTCAACATGGATACATGAAGTTTTTCAAAATAATCTTGTACTTAAAACAGTATTTTATTCAAAAGTGTTTTCTCCTATACCACCGCTGACTTTGAAATTCTTAAATATGGCAGTAAGAAATAATATACTGTAAACATTTTTAAACACATCTGTGTGTGTGTGTGTGTATACATAAGCTCTCTGCCATCTGCCAGATTCCTGGGACTTGAAGACGCTTTAATGCAAAAGCTGTGAGATTGTGCCAGCACTAGAGTTGAGCTCAACAGCTCAGGCTTGAACCCATGTTCATCTGGCTTTTGGGTTATCCATTCATAGGCAGAACCTACATGGGTCCAAACATATTTAAAGTATCTAGATATACAAATATACAGACAACTACTGAGGGGTGTTTTTTGAAACTGGAGGACTCAAAAATTTTGAGCTCATACTTTAAGGAGCTGGATAATGTGCTTCTGAGAATCTCACAAAGCCTGGCTGCCCTGAGAAACATGACTCCTTTACTCTTTCCATATGCTGTGGGAAGTACAATTATTTATGTGATACAGCTTGGTAGGAAAATGAGAGTCCCTGCTATTCTCCTTTAATAACCCAGATACTGGCTTTTTGCCCTCAAAGGGAAGCATATATGTTTCTTCCTGCCTTTTTCTCAGCTGGATTCTGACTAAAGCTTTTCTTTTCCAGAAAGATCTGGCAGAGCACATTTTTCAGTGAAGAAAGGGGCTGTATATGCCTGTTACAGTATTAATTTACAAGGGGATTTGCTTCTTAAGTATCTTACAGTAATAAGGTGTTGTTTTTCAGTGAAGAAAACCATAATCTGAGATTTGCTGCAGCCAATACAAGCCAGAGATGTTGTACCTGTAGCTCTGGGGGAATCCCAGGATAGCCCTTCTCGCCTTTGGGTCCATGATGGCCACGCTCTCCTCTTGGTCCCATATCTCCTTTGTCTCCTTTCTCACCTTTGGCTCCTTCCTGGCCAGTTGCTCCATTATTTCCATTGTTTCCATGATTTCCTGAAGGGAAACAAAGATTTCTGTTTTATTTAAATAATTTATTGTATTTTAACAGATAAGGGTGACAGGGTCCTCTTCCACCAGCTTGCAAGACAGGTGCAAGTGTTTCAGTGCCAAAAACCCCAGGCTGAGCTGTAATGGATAAGAAACTGCTGTGTGGTCAAGTTGATAGTTTTGGTGAGTGAGTTTCCACAAGGACATAGATTTTGGGACTTCACACTCACATTGCCTTGGTGGTGCTGTATAAATTGGTGGTGTCTCAAGTCCTTGTTTTGTTGGGGAGATGTGCAAGAAGACCTCAGCAGACACAAGGCTCGAGGAAAGCAAAAGCCACTCTATACTGACACGTACTAGGTAGCCTGGAGAAGTAGTCTTGCTTTTCCTTTAGTACAAAAACCAATTTCCTGGTAAATTAAGACAATCTTGATAGGATAAAATAATTTTGAATATGACTTTACTATCTTTAAGACACATCCACATAAATGATGAATGGCTGTAGCAATAATGTTGCTAAAATCTGCTAAAAAAAGGACAGTGTACGTTCTCAGGGTGCTGGTTAGCTTAAAGGGGTCATTTGATTGCATAGTCCTAGATTTACAGAGAGGCAAAATTTTTATAATATAACTTTTCTGAGATGACTTACTATGAGTAGATGACTAAAAAGACTCACTACAAAACATATTCATGCATCTGCAGTATTACTTCCTGGTGTTTACTGACTAAATTACTGAGCAAATGTGTATGCAACTGACGGGATTTTAAAGTTGGCTAGAGTCACTGAGCAATTATGCTTCCTGCAGCAAAAGCCTGATCTTTCAGCTCAGGGGATTAATTAATGTCATCATTGTTCTAATTCTACCTGAACTCAAATTAGGCTCTTTGCCACTCTGCTTGTTCTTTGATTATTCTCTCTGGTTACAAATTTACAAGAAGAATAGTGTTGTTAGAGATCAAATCTGATGATGAAGTGATCCTTCAGAGTTTTTCTATTAAGGAAACAGAAGACTTCAAACATGGAAGCCAAATGGTGAAAGAAATTACGTACTTTTTTTTGGATAGAGGAATCTGCAGCTCTAAAAAAATAACAAGAATGATCCTTTATGTGAAGCCAGAAGTGCTCTACCAGTTCAGAACAGAAGTCTGCAAGCAACATTTGATTAAATCAAGGGGAAAACCAACTGCTGCTGTTCCCCTACAGGCACAACAACGTGAAATCTAGCAAATGAAAGAGACAGAAATCCCAGGGTGCAGGCGGCGGCTGCCAGATGTGCGTTTGTGGTATCCTGCGGTGACGGAAAGTGGGACTGAGACAGACACATGAGGGAAGGGCAAAGCTGGCATCAGGTCCCAGTATGTCCACTACAGCCTTGAAAATGGGGGTCTAGTATAAAATCATATCCTGCTTCTAAGAAGCCAGCAATTTATTAGTAAGTAATGGATCACTGAATTGCATTTTTATTGTGGTAACAGGAGATGGAAGCTTTTGAAGGAGAGACAATTCTGTCTTTCCGTGACCTGTTCATTTATGTTGTACCTCTGCTTCAGGAATCGTGATTTCCAAATCCCTGCAGTAACAATCTTACACCAGCAACCAACATATTCCTTTCTCTAGGCTCTTCCTATTTCCATATCAATTATCAGATCAAAGTATACACTTTTCTTGTGTATGCTGTTCTTCTGTGCATATTTTTAATGAAAAAGAAAAAAAAGGATTTTTTATTATGAAAGACAAGATGAAAGAAGGAAGTGAAGGAATTTCTGTGATAGAACAGAAACATCTGTGTTTCTGTAAAATATTGGCTAGCTGTATGCTAGATGTAGAAAAGCCCTTGAATACAGTACACAATATCACAGCTGGATATACAAAGGTGATCACAATAATCAGCTCCAGGGAACAAGTTCTTCTGAGTTTATTGGAAACTTCATGCTGCTTTAAGAGAGACCAACTTTCCCTAGAGATGTAATGAGACTACTTTCAGTATGAATTTGTGCAAACTGAATTTTAATAACAAATAGGTTTTCAGTTGAAAATATCTTAGAATATAATTGAAAATATCTGTCTCCTCTGAAATTGTAGAAAAACTTGTTCCTGAATCTGTCCCCTAATACTGATGTTTGGAGCAGTCTCTGATATTTCATAGGATAACCTGTAATTTATGGCCTGCAATTAGACTGATAGAAAAGTTAATTAAACTTCATCTTTACCTGGCATCCCAGGGGGCCCAGGAGGTCCTGGGGGCCCTTGGTAGAGTCGAACTCCAAAGTCACCTCGGCAGCAGGAACTGCAGTCTGGATTCTGTGGTCCAGGCTGGGGGGGCTAAGTGCACAAAAATAAGTTTTAAGTAGCTCATTCATGGAGGACATCAATCTTATGCATGTCAGTTACAGGGTCTTCATTATATATTTCTGTTTATATACTTGGTAAGTTTTCAAAACAGTTCTTATCTGGCATGAAATTCTCACATAGTTGGGTTATCCCCGAAGATGTTATTTTTGGAAGATATAAAGGAATAGCTCTCAAAGTGTTCAAAGACCCATACGAATATTTAAAAAAAAAAAAAAAAACCTGTCCTGTTAAATAATGAAGGTTTTGAAAATAAATTAATACCAAGTAATGAAATTTAGATGAATATTTCAATTAGATTCACATCCTGATCCCACATTTCAGCTGACCTTTGATGACAAACATGCCTATGTACAAAAAGTGGTAGGACACAAGGGACCTTCATCAATGAATTGTCCTCCATTAAACATAAATAAAACTGTGTTAGACCACTACCCAAAGAAGATATTAAAAAAATCTGTGCAGCATATTCCTCTTCATGATCTCAGACCTGTGTATTTGCAAGCTACTCAAGTTGGAAGAGCCTAAAAAAGTGCCTAGACACAAGACAAAATTTGAGCTTATCACAACAGAAGGTGTTAGGGGCTTTTGATCATTTCTAGTGGTGCTGACTAATATAGCAGCATAAATAAGATAATGAATTTATGATGTACATCTCAGCTACTGTAGTAATCGGTTTAATAATGGTTTTGTTTAAGAGGTTTTCTTTTCCATATTATTTTATTTATACTAATGGAGACTCATTCAGGTCTGACTGGATTTCATGACTTAGTTATCATAGATCTTCCAGTGGGTCAGATGAGGCCAAGGTCCAGTGTTTGGTTTTATTTCTCTACTTCCTCTTGTGTTTGTTTCTTTTCCCTTACAATACTGTCCTAAGATCCTGAGACGCAAACCTGCAGTTCTTAAAATCTGGAGACAGTAATTACACCAATCCAACTACTACTTTTCTTTAATCATTCTACTGTTTGTCTTCCTTCTCCCTCTTTTCTCTCATCTTTATCACTGTCAAATTACTTGCCCAATGCAGACTTATTGGTTTAGTGGCAGAAAATGAGCCTCTGGCAGGATGGGAGCTGTCAAATTAACACACAGATGTGCTGTATTCCTGCCCTCAGTGTCAGCAGTGATGTCATCTGAAACCTTCTGCCTGTGTTTTGGACAATACCAAGCACACCCCCAGAATTCATTCATTTCAGGAGGCTTAGGAACTTACAGATACAGAAAATTAATTTCATTCCACCACCAAAATACTACAGCTCCTCCAATGAGACAGACACATGCCCTGTCCAGCTGGAACCAATGAAGGTGGAGTTACCATGGGAATAAAGGCTGACTTGACAGCTAAACAAATATCCTTCATATTCAAAGAGTTATGGAAAAGTTAAGATTTGCCAATGGGCAGAAGGGCTTCATATTTATGGGGTTTGGTCAAGCCTATGCTTTTTAGATTAATTCTGGACAAGGTCTATACTCAATGAGAAAAATAAGTTCTGCCTCTTGAACTGTTTCTTCCTGGAGAACCTTTTATATTTTTCTGGCTGTTTTGTCTCTTACCGTTGTTAGGCAGGACATAGCTGAAAATCACCCAATACAATTTGTATCATTTTCCTAATAGAGAGAAGAAACTCCTGCTTTCAGTTAATTTTCAGTTTTTGAAAGGGAGCCAAGTACAAGAGGACTGGAATCGTGCAAGCATTTTGTACGCCCTAACATTGATTTTTGCATCGAGATTAAAATCTCCAGCTTTTTTTAGATAGTGCTTTGCATTCTTGTTAAATGGGAAGGTAAACTAAATACACACCTGCCAAGAGCAAACAAGTCATATCAGCCTAAAAATATCCAAAGATTTGGAATGGTGGATTGTAACTCAGGGAAGACATGAATCCAGCAAAGTGGACTGCATGTGAGTCTCTCTCTGTGCAGATGCAATTTGTCTTTTTCACACAATGCACTGAAATCTTCAACAACTTTGTTAGAGAAACAGTTATTTTATCATAAAATAGATACAAGTGCTGTTTGGCATTACCTCAGGAAAAGCTCATCAGGTTCTTAGGTGGGAAAAAAGGCAATCCCGCAACAGTTCCACTGACTTCAAAATAGCTCTGTATGTAAGTCATAAAGTAATTAACTTATTACCTTTACTGATTCTTTCACTAGGAGAAGAACATTATTCATGGTCAGCTGCCAAGGATGATTAATATTTAGGATTTTCTTTTAATCTTTAAAACTTCATGAAGAGTAAATTTAAAGGAAAAATGTGTTCCTAAAGTAGAATTAGTCAAACGTGACATAGAGATTAGTTGCAATCTACTTCCCAAAGGCATCTTTTGCAGCCATTTGTGCATAAATTTTGTCAGTGAATCTTTGGCTTTGCTGCCAAAACATGAGTATGATTTAGGAGCTTGTGAAATGCATCTGCCACATTGATACCCTAATACTGATAGAAAACTGGAACTACTTCTGAAGCTATTTGCTGAATTTCCCATTATTTAGTATATAGGAGAATGATTGAGGCAACAGATGGTCTATAAAATTCCCTTAATTTAAAGCTGTAAACGAGTCATAATTGGAGACCCAGCCTTTTTGACTTTCTGATTAATTTTACGAGTTTCTGTTTTATTGTCTAATACAATGAAGAAGACTAATAATATACCTCCGCCATTCCTGGCTTCTGTTCTGAATGCAAAATAGTCCTGTCTCTAAAGGCACTCCATGCCCTGTCTCTAAGCAAAGAAACAAACAAAAGTGGCAAAAATTCAGGGTAAGACACTGCTTGGCTAGCGATATTCAAAGATTTTCAAAGAGCAACCTGAGATGGAAAAATGGACTGTCATGACTCTCCCTAGTCACTAAGAGTTCTTGCTCTTGAGAAGGGCACATTACATTTCACATGACTTAACAGCAGTGTGGAAATTGGTCTTGCAACCAATGCAGCAAAGACAATAGTAAAGAAAAATGCTGCCTTCTCTTTTCCACAACAGGGAATGGGACCTTTAAAACACTTCAGCAAGAGGGTGAAATTCCCCAGCATAAATTCTCTTTAGCTGGGTAGAGCTATTCCACCTGAAACAACCAAGAAAGTAGGAACATTGGAACTGAACAGTTTGCATCTAACTCGAGAGGAAGAGAGAGATTTGACATGAATGAAAACATGTCAGTGCCACCTATGTTCTTCCTCTGCCTAGAAATTCCTGGAGTCTGGAAGTGGAAAACACGGATTGTGTAAGCCACCCTGTGATTGATTATCCCTGTCATGCATCTGCTAGTGCTCCATTTCATTTCAGTAAGCCAAAAATCGCATCATTTCCCCAGAAAAGATTGCTTCTTGGAGACGGGCTGGCAGGTAAATGACTGCCATCAGCTGTACTCTGACTCGCCGGGCTCGTTTTTAATGTCACAACCACTTCCCCCAGCAGGCAGTTCCAGACAAGTTGTGTTAAACTCTCTGACGAGAGACACATGCAGCCTGAACACAGTGACACTTCCTGTGAGGGAGAGTTTGAGCCCTAAAAAGTTGTGGTCTTGCATTAAATCCTGCATTATCTGAAGCTGTGCAGGGTTGAAGGGGAGTCTTTTGTACACGTCTGCAGTCGGCAGCTGCAGAATTCTGCCTGCAGGAAAGAGGTCTGCACACACTAGCTGTCTCTTTGGACTGTATACCTTGTGTTTTACACTGCTTATATTCTGCAAGCACAGTTAAATATCTGTTTTGCTGCTGAGTGCACTGGAGGAACATTTAACTCCTGCCCAAGAAATACAAAATGCAAAGCACTGTAAAGTTTTAATACAGGGAATACAGTGATGTGTTAAATCTATTCCCATACTTGGATGTGTTTCAGTTCTTCAAGCCTAGGACAGGATTAAAATCAAACCTCTTCTCTGCTCATCATAACACAGGTTATTATTCAACACTTATCTGCACGTCCTTGATTTTGGCAATTAAAAATATCACATTTTGATCTGAAAAAAATTTTTAAGCCCCAGATAGCAAAAGGTGAACTATACAGGACTCAAACATTTGTATCAGCTCTAGGAACAAAGCACTCATGTTCTTGCTGTTACTAAAACACATAGATCAAAAAACCCCCTTCATTCAAGTGGAATTTTGTTTTGCCTAGTGCTAGAAAAAGCTTCATCTTCTGCCCTTCAGATTTTTTCTTTTCAAGTTTGGACTGCAATATTTTGTGCATAATCAAATTATGCCATTTTCCCTGTGTTATAAACTAATGACTGTAATATGTAAAGTGAAGGCATAAAAAGATTCCCATTTTAAAATGCAGATACTGCAGATGATTTAGTTTCATTGCAAGCCTTTTTTCTTCTTAAACTCTCAGTTGATTTATATTATTAAATATATTCATTACATTAGTATCCGTTTTTTTCAAGCTACTCCTTAAAATAAAATTTTTGAACATTCAGAATTTCATTATGTTTGTCTCAAGCTCAAGAAATATATCTTATATACATAATTTTCAAGTAAAATTATTCTCTGCTAATTGAATCTCCCTAAATACCTCTAGAAATTCTGTAATTTTCCTTCACATCCAAATGAGTTAGCAATATCTAAAACTTTG
>VZRX01018427.1:0-23319 GCA_013398075.1 Notiomystis cincta | reverse complement strand
GGAGCTGCCTGCTGCAAAGGGGCCTCGGTCCTGGTTCAGGTGGTCTGAGTGTGTGACTGCCAGAGCAGCTCCTGCATGGTCAGACAGAAAAGCTTCCTCAACATTTATGTAGTTACTGTAATTGAAATGCATACTACATTGCTATTCCCACAAATACTTAGGAGAATATCAACAGAATACCTTTTTCTTTTTGGGGGTTCTTATGTGTGGAGAAACTTTGTTTTATCTTGGTACTCCTTTTAAAATAGTTTTACCAGACTCATGAACTAGTGTGCACATATATTCTCTCTTTTTTCAAGTAAGAAGAGGGAAGAAAGCATTTCCCCATTTTCACAGTACTAGTGTATATGTGAACAGAAGTAGCTTCTCCCCATTGCAGTCAATCAGAAGTTTATGCTGCATTTGCATTTCAATTTTATCCCTGCTTACATTCTTGAGCAGTTCCTTTTTTATGCTGACACATGAAAGGCATTTTACCTTTGTCTTAATATCAAGGTACAAGTCAGGCTGGTTCTTGCATCAACCAGGCCCAGCTGATGCTGTTTGAGACAGGTAATGCAATTTCTGTTGATCATCATCACAGAGCAGTTCTGTCTTTGCTTCTGCAGCACTCATGGCTGCTCTGTGCAGAGCTGTCCTCTCTCCAGTGCTGTCCTCTCTCCAGTGCTGCCCTTCAGGGATTTTTATGAAGTGGATGTTAAAAGCCCACAGCATGCCAGATCCACTGCTTCCCACCACTGGAGCAAGGGGTGTGCTGTATCCTGTAGGGAGCTCACTGAATGGGTAGTCACAACTGCAATGCAATTCCTCTAGGAGGCCCTAATGGTCTGACTGTGCTGGGGTTTTTTGAGAGAAAGTCATTACAATTTCTGAAGTGCTGCATTTTAAATGAAAATAAATTTTCTTAAATCTCCGCTATTTTTATTTGAATTTATTTTTCTAACAGCTTTACCTGAGGAGCATAACACTGAGTGAAGTCTTAAGCTGGCTAATTGAATTTTCTTCTTTAGCCTGTGGTGGAGCATATCGTGGGTCACTCAAACAGGGCAGTGAATCACAGTCTGGGAAGTCAGCTGATGGCTCCAGCTGAGCTTGTTGGGCTTTCTGCCTGTGTGTAGGCAGTTTGCTGGATCAGAACCTGGGGTAGGAGCCTTGGATCTCAGCAGGAGGAACAGCTCTGCCTCTCTGCTTGGCTTTTAGCAGTTTTTTAGCAGAAGTTAATTTGATTGTAGGTTAATATTCACACTTTTAAAATAAGTTATTAGGGCTTGGATAGCTCCACTTTACTGTTTTGTAAATTTCATTTGCACCTTCACAAATCTTAGTGGGAGTTCAGCATTCACTGTGAACAATAAAATGTTTGGCTAGTTTGCTCACAAATTTTTGTTCTTTGCCAGAGACACTTAAAAACAATGCTCCAGAATAGCTCCTAGAAACTGTGTGTGTGGGGTTTTTATTTTTTTGTTTCTCTTGCTTAGTGCTGCTTCCAGTGCCTCACCCACTTCTCCCTAGAGAGCGGAGAATTAAAAAAGAAGGTTCACATAGTATTTTTCTTATCCTAAACTGACATCCAAAAATCTCTTTTTTGGTCATCAACAGCTAAAGCAGGTAGTGGAGCTGTTGGCTAATTTTTGAAATATTGAAATAAAGCCTAAAATTCTCTTCACACAGATTAGTTAAGGAGAAAAAAAACCCCGGATAAGATTATATTATAAAATTTGCTTCTAGTTGATGTTTCACTGTATTAACAATAGTGAAAGATTATTATGTAACTTCAATTTTATGTAAAGTCTCAAATACAGCCTGACTCTGATGATGACTAAACCATTGTAAGCTCCAAAATCAAATTCTTGTTGAATATTCTAGCGCTCCTGTTTGGGTTCTGCTACATCTTAGACTATATACTGGTTTCTGCTATTGCTCCTATTTTCATGTAAAGAGGAATTAATTTTAACTATAAAAATGGTCCTGCTTCAGGCTCCAGTTGAAAGAAAAAGTGTTCCGTAAAAGAATAAAAATAAACACATTTCTTTAATTAAAAGTAATATTTTCACATCTCCCACACTTGAGCTGAAATGACAGAAAGTTAAAAGCTAAAATTTGTCACGGAAAACTCCAATTTGTATTAATTTCTTACGCAAATTGTCACAAAGACTTGAAGTTTGTCTGCAGCAAAAAAAAAAATCAATTGAATTAAATAAAAATTATTAGACACATAAAATCAGCAATTTTTTTTTTTTTGTAAAGCAGGAATGATAATGAAATTTTTCCACAATTTTTTTACTGAGCTGACTTTCAAACTCACTTGCCTCAAAGGGCAGCTGCACTAGTTCAAGTCCAAAAATCTAACCCAAGTACCACTCTTGGATTTGCAGAGAGACTGTTTAATTACTGTCTGAGGATATTTGCATCAACTGGGACTCATTAACAAAGACTATTCTGCTTTAAGATGTTCTTAATTTGGTTATATAAAAAAAGTCTGAAAGGTTTAAGCTTTCATCACACAGATGGAGTGATTTCTAAATTTGTAGCTTATTTGTAATTTCGTTAAACAGTACTTATATGCATTCACATTAATAAGCCCCAGCTCAGGTCTTTGTCATTAATTAAAGAAGGAGTTGCTAAATCTGACCCAGGCTGTAGCAAGTGTCACACACCACTGTCCCTCTGGGCACAGCCTGTGAGTTCCAGCTGCAGGGAAGGCAGACCCAGCTCTTGTCAGTGGCAGTGACTGTGCAAAGGAAAACACACAGGCTCTGTGTGTGCAGAATTCTCTCTCATCCACTGCCTCTCCCTCTGAGTGCTTTTGCTGATCAGCAGCTGTCACTCATTTTCCCTTAATCCATTGAGATTTTTCTTTAAGTCTTCACTCTCGAGTTGTGTTTTCATTTCATGGAGTTGTTCCATACAAAGCCTCTGAGACAGGCTGTCCTATCCATCTATGTGTACACATTGCTAGTGCAGGTTCCCTTCACATCTTCATTCCTGGAATCTCTTCCTCTGACTCCTGCTGTCTTGCCTTGCTCACATCCTCTCACAATGTTCCTGCAAAGATAATTTCTCTGCTCTACTAATTTGAAATCAACTGTCTCTTTCAGTTCCTCAGCTGCCATTCCTTTTCTCTCAAACAGGAAGCATTTGTCTTTATTTCTCATGTCTCCCACATTTTTTGTTTACTACTGAAATGTCTGTTAAAATCCTTGATTTGTTGTGCTGCCCTGAAGAATTGGAGATGACCACAGACACAATTTCGGTGTTTTGAATCATCTTTTGACTTCCAAATTCAGATTGCAAGATGCTATTGCAAAATGAATAAATTTGTAAGTGTGACCTCACTCCCCCCACTGTATTCAGCAATTACCTCCAGGTCCCTGATTCCTTTTCAAACCAAAAGTAGCAGACTTACATTGAGAAAATGTTAGGAGCTGGAATTTTAAAGACTTAAACACTCTATTATGAATATATTCAAAACAAAAATGCATTTTGAGATTTTATAGGCTGGGGAAGCAGAATAATGTCCATTGTAAGTAAATTAATATTGTTCTTTACTCCATTGAAAAAAACAAAAATTGAAAGAATGAGAAAGATGACATGAGGGAGAGGCTTGGATTCAGGTGGCCTACTGTCTGGCTGAGTTGTGAATTACTCCCTTAACCCCAGCCTGTTATTCCCAGGAGCTGGTACAAGTGCCCCTAGAGCATTCTGTGGGCCCAGTGTACAACTGTAACAGTCCATGAACAGTATTGGTTTCCTCTCCCTTCTTTATCTCTCAAGAGAGTGAAAAATCCTGTCCAAGCATACACCACTGCACTAGCTAGTGCATTGACTTTCCAAACCAGCAGGAATTCACTTACTAATTCACTCTTCAAAACATGATTTATTCTGCAGAGCCATCTACTTTAATTACTATTTGAGCTTTCTAGAACCACAGGTCTGGGTAATTATTTTCATTGCCTCCCCTTGGTTGCTTCTGCTGTATAGATCTGCTGTTTAATGAGTCACTCAGAGGCCAGAAGGAAAACTGAATTCCTGAAGTATAGAGTGTCTAGACAAAAATGCACAAGCAAATATTTCCACTGTAAGTAAAGACATAGTGTTTGCTTGTGATAAACTGGTTCTGAATAATTGATTTCTAAGCTTGATGTGAGGTAGACAGATCTTATCATAGGGATAAGAAAGGGGGAAAAAGGAATGCAATGATGAGGGCAGTGATTTCAGTCGTTCATTTAATGATTGTTATTTAGAATGTTAAGAGCAGAGCCCCACTGTGTCAGATAATGCTAGTGTATAATAAGAGACAGACAGTTGCTGCAGTATAGCTTCTGCACAGGTCAGAAATGGTGAAGTTAAAATTTATACTTTGGCAAAAATCATACATGTATGCACTGTCCTCACATAATTGTACTTGGCATAGGTTTGGTTTTTTTAATGTTTACATAGCAAGCAGCTGATTTCCACTTTTCATTACAAATACAGTCAATGCAGTTATCCACACAGGATTTATTTTACTGGTGTATTTACTGTATCACACATGGGGCAATGTGCTGACCAGCTGTGTGCAGAGCCAGCCATAGCTGAGGGGTGTTAAATTTGGGTGTGCTGCTGCACAAGTGTGGCTGGCTGAGGTGGCTGTGCCAAGGCCACAGGTACAGGTGACTGAAGAGTTCCTGATGTGACAGGGGAGTCCCCACTGAGCTGGGCTCTGGCAGCAGCCCTTCCCCAGCCCACCTGCCAAGCCAGTGACTCTCTGTGCCAAGCAAGCTCACCCAGAGAGCACACAGGCTGCTGAATCATTCCCATGCCTCCCAGTCCTGGAAACACTTTATATAGATAAACTACAGAGACTGTCAGCATAAGACAAAGAAATCTGCCAGAACTAGGTTGCTGCTAATAAATTCTGCTGGACATGAGAGACCCTGAGCTGTTGCTGGATGGTATTCTTCAGACCTGCCCTTGAACCTACAATTTCCAACTTTTTCTTCATTTCCCAGAATATTCCAAACATCTGTGCTTTCTGATAATGTAGGATATGCTACAAGTCTGAATGGGAAAGAGTTTTCCTATTTTGTGGAAAATTTCCCTACTGCTTCTGTAGCATAAATTGAATTTTTTGATGGCTGACCAAAACCAATTTCTCTGTTTCACAGTGTAAGGTTAGGGATAAATGGCATCTTACATTGATACTGAGCACTTTTCTGATTACATTTCTTTGTAGAACGTCCTTAGAACGCTGGCACTGATTGAAGAAGTTTGATGAAATGATGATGACAGAGTTAAAGTAATGGTGTGTTTCATGATTTTGTGCAGAAACAGAGATGAATTGAAATGTTGGGTCTGTGTTTTGTGTACAAGGCTGTGTATTTTGTGTGAGTACTATGGAAAAGAGAAGCAGTTGAGGGTACTCAGCCCTATACTGTAAACAACACGTACTAAAAAGAAGAAACATATGAGTAAGAAAAAGAGATTTGTATTCTTCTATCTTCCATGGGTGTGTTCCCCATCTCTGGTGTCAAACCTTGTTTTCTGAAGTGTATTTCTCCTCTGGTAGTCAAAACCATCTCTTTTATCATACGTCATGAAATGATAGCTTATTCTCTTGCCTCTAAGCTATCATACACACTTAGAAAGAAACTCATCAATATAAATGTTTGTGTCTATGTCTGATTGGTTTCTCATGTTTAAAAAGGAAGAAAAGGGAGATTGATTGCAGAGGCCATAAAAGTAATGATGCATTTAATGAAAACACACATTTTATAGGAAAAACACGCTTAAAAATTACTTGAAGCTGCTGCATGAGTTAATGAAATTAAATGACCTTCAAAATTTTGCTAATTTGACCTCGGGTTATCTCTTTGAGCCTTCAGCCAGTTTTACATTTATTTGCATACATGACATTTATTTTTGTATGTTTGGTCTATCATGAGAGCTTCTTTCAGCTCTCCCCATCGAACAGTGTGGCTGCAGAGACACACTGCAGTGGTTACACAGTGTGAAAACCAGGCTGCTGGCTGTCTGCCTGTCCCTGAAGTGGCAGCTGCCCTTCCTTACCCCACTCCCTCACTTTATGGTGCTGCCATAAATTTGCCTTGAGGAAGCAGTGCCCTCTAAATTGTCTGATGCTAGCGACTTCTTTTCATATCAAAACCAAACTGTAACCAGGTCCAGCCTGAAATGTGGCTGCATGGCTGAGTTTTCTATGAGAAATGATGTCAGAAAGTCTCCATAGAAGTGAGTAAGTAGTACTATGGCATAATTTCATCTCCAGCTGAGCTGAACAACAGTGAGGTTGAGACAGCATCCATTGTTAGGCTATTCCGTCTCTCTGAGATAGTGCTTGTTCATGAAAAGGAACACAAAGAAGAACACAAAGTGAAGACTGGTATGTTCTAAGTGTGGTGGTACTGATGGCATCCATCCTAATGATCACTCTCATGCCAAGTGAAAGGCTCATGTTCACATTTGTCAAAATGATTCTTCTGTGCAATAGATGAGTCATCTCAATACTACCTAACATTTGGATTCTGGTTATGCAGCCCTTTGGCCTTCAGATATTGTAGTAGTAATCATTAATTATAATTAATGAAATTAATTACTCATTAGTAATTGATTGTAATGATTAGTGGGGTTTTGTTGTTTTCAGTTGCAAGTAACCACTGAGGAGGCTGTGTTGCAGCATGAAAGAATGGTTTTTTTTAGTGTGATTTCCCAGACACCTGTTGTGCAGCCTTAGCTGTGGTATAAGGCAAGTTGGGAAGTTTGACCAGGATCAAACAGAACTGGGAGGTGGCATGAGGTGCAGCCATGTGCATAATGTACATAAACTAGACCCCAGAAAGAACTGTCTGCGGAATCTCATCTGGATTTCTTCACCAAGGGAGTTAGAGCCCAAGGATGAGGTAGCACAGGCATGATGTGAAGGTGCAGGACTCTGCCTCAGCTGGTACAAGTGGCTGTAACTGGTGCGTTGGCTCTCGGGTGGGATGGATGGATGTAGTGCCAGGTGCAGCTTTGGGACAGACCATGTCCCTGCTGGAGCACAGACTATGTCATGGCTCCCTGCTTCACTGGTGTCTTACCCCCAAAGAACTTCCTCATTCATTTGTGCTATAAAACACTCTTGGGTATACTTGAAATACCAATTAAACTCTTAAGCAACTGAAAACTCTTGTCCCGAGGGTCCCTCTGGTGGTCCTTGGTGGTTCTCAACCTCAAAGTTACACCTGACTGCTTGAACTTGGTGTTTCTTCCCAAATTTGGACCTGAGTTGGCAGTCCTAGTCTGGTCCATTATTTTTTGTCCTTTTTGTTTAATGTTCAGCATGGTTTGCAGAATGAACATTGTATTTTTCCACCAGCTGAGCAAATAGCTCTTCATCTGGCAATGACCAAGCATGTAGTTTCTTGTCTGAGTAGCTGGAAGAACAGTAGGGATGAAAAATTCCTAGTGCTGAATGAAGGTAAAAGTATTGACCATAAGAGTCAGTTAGATGGTCCCTCTCCATCTGTCTCTCTGGGAAATTAATTTGGCTCTTCCCAGGAGAGGCTACAGTTGTCCTGAAATTTTAACAGCTACAGGCAGCTAGGAGCTGAGACATCCTGCTTTTCCTCTAACCATGGCAACATCTGCAAATACCAGAGACCACAGTGTGTTTATTACAACAGTATTTATTACAACAGGAAAACAGCAAAGAAATGGCCTGCTCCTGTTCCACTGGAAAGGCTCTGGAATGGAAGATGGCAGATGCATTATTCACTTCTAGTTGTTAAGGCCTGATGTTGCAAAATCTCTGTGTACAGAGCACCTAGCTTTCTGAGAGGTACCACCTCATGTCTAAGCTCACAAACAGGGAAGATGTGTGCCATAAAAATCCATGAGAATCTGAATACAGTCTGCTGGTCACAGAGAAACCACTAACTGGCAATTGAGGGACAGCATGAAACTGAAGCACATGTCTGATATCCCTTACTTATTATATTCATCTAGCTCAGACCACCAGGCTGTTGGAGGACTAATTTAGTGCTGGACTATATATATGGGTTTTATTTGAGGTGGAGGAAATAGAGTGGAAAGCTTAAATTCATTTTAAATGAATTTAATATCTTTGACTAAAACAGAAAACTACCATTTGGCTGTTTATTTCTCTGTTTCTCTCTCATTCTAAGATTTCTGTATGAAAAAAAATACTAGACTGTTTTTTAAAGTGGGTACAGTGGTACTCATTCCTCTTTTAAGGTGCATTGTAATGTCCTGGGACAGCGCTTTGCAGCATATCAACACTATTTTACATTGCCCTAAAATTATAGTAAGACTATTTTTGACAAATCTGTTTGATTTTTCTTTTAAGACAAGCCTTTGCAAGAGTTTATGGAAAGACAGTAACATTTAAAGTGTGGTCATAAACCACATGAAGGTTTTTATAATTCTACCACAAATCTTAGCTTACTATTTATACTTAACTCTCCCCCTCTACTGGAAAATGGTAGAGGTTGCTTCTGTGGCTGCAGCACGCTGCCTTATCTGCAGTTTGAGATGCATAGAGATGTAATTTGCCCTCAGGGAGATTCAGATATCACTTCTAAGGCCAAGGTCCCCCTGTACTGGAGGAAGAAACCAGTGGAAGCGATGCTGATAAACTCAGTGCAGGATGAAGACTGGCCCCTTATTGTTTGCCATCCCAAAGCTGCTCTCTGCTGAATTGTTTCCTCTCATTTCACCACTTCACTGTCCCCTCTGAATGCCTGTGTCTTCCCTGGCAATTTTGCTTGCTGCCTTTGTGGCATTTGTGTCCATCGAGTGCCTTAAGGTGAGCCGAGGAGTTCAGATATTCATGACCAGTAAATTTCACTGTGCAAACAAAATCATAAATCCACAGTGCGTGGGCAGGGTTGTCACGTTTCAGAATGGAGCTGCTTTTGTTCCTGAGGTGCCTATCGAAAATGCAGCATGGACTCTCCACTCTCTGTGCTCTTTCATCTTCTGAGTGAACTATGGACCCGAGTATTTTATTCTGGCAGCCACAGAATTTACAATGCCTGTTTTGAAGCAGTCTTCCTGATAAGATGTATTGAAGAAACAAGGAAATAAAAGTAGACAAGATACTTAGTTCGGGCATTTTTCTCCACAGGCAATGAGACTGATACATTTTCTGGCTCTCAGAATAGCGCTATTATCCTTTTAAGAAACTTTAGAACAGAAAGAGGCTGAGGCCCATCTAGGTCAATCCCCCCTAAATCTTCAGACATTATGTGATTATTTTTAAAATATGCAAAATGTAACAAATAGTTTCAAAAGTACTAGAAATTTACCAGAAAGTGTTAGAGAGTTGCTTTCAAGAAGCCTGTGCTTCAATACACCTGTATCACTCCTTGCTATTGGTTTCTTCTTCATGTTACTGGGTGCAGACAAGCTTCTATATAAAATGCTGTATAATTTTAGACTAAAATTTGACCAAGATTCTACATGGTAAATTCCATGTTACTACAGAATAGCCACAAGCCACTCATTTTTGTCTTCTACACTACAATCTTCTTGTAATGCTGCAAATTATATAGTAATTACTGATGGAATAACATGGTCTCTTCAACCATTAGTACTCTGCAATTTCCAGTAGCAAATGGAGGATTTCTCTGTCTAGATTAAGTTGTGTATTAACAGAAAAGAGGAGTTGTAATAACATGATCAAATGCAGGAACTAGGAAGGAGGTTAGGAAGGCTTTTTGCTGTTTTGTCTGTGTTAAGTGTTTTCCCAGATTTGTTTCCATATGTGCCTTCTGGGGATATACCACAGCTATTGGCTTCACAGTCTGATCTCAAAGAGGTCCCATGAAAACTGGATTTTTGTTATGGATGTCCCTGGGTTTTTTGTCCACATTATCTTTGGCTAACACACGTATTTAAGAATTTGCTATTTTTTCCCTTCTCTTTCTCGTTGTAATCTCAATTTTTTTTCCTGTGTTTGTACCTACATCTTAGGAATTAACTCAATGATTTATTCCAAGTTTTTTCTGTCTCCTGAAATATACCTGATTCTTCTTTCCAGAGGAGGCTCAGCAGGGCATGTCTGCAGATATCCTCTCCTGCTCCATTCTCTCTTTGATATATTTTACTTGCTCCTTGATTTCTGGGCAGGCTGTTTCCAGCTATATGCCCCTATGTCTTTGGTGTAAAGGGGAGCTTCTAGACAGAGAAAGGAGGCTGGTAGATTAAAATGAATTACAAAGCTCCATTAACTTTGTATTGGTGTTGGATAGAGAGTAGGGACAAGTATAAAGCCTTTTCTTGACATCAGGAATATTCATGCAGAAAGTACAATGAACCTTCTGTTTCCTATGAAGTGTTTGTGCCAGCAGCTTCCCTCTGACCTCAGTTCCTCCCTGGTACTCGCAGGGAACCTGTGTGCACAGCTCAAACGAGCTCTTGGAAAGGTGCAGAGTACTGTCTTTCCAACAGGTGATGATGCTGTTAGACACACATCTGGCTGGCTGCAGGCACCCAGGAGCAGTACTGGCACAGTCCCTGTAGTAAAGTTACAGACCTGATAATTATCTCAAGTTACTCAACCTTGCATGCCTTCAGCAGCTTGATAAGATGAAGGCAGTCTTACCCTGAACTCCCACGGATTCTCACTCCCTTTGTGACTGTTAGCAATATTGCTTTTCCCTCCAACTCCTTCCCAGAAAATCCACCTGAGAACACGGTTCCTGTAGGCAGCATGTGTTTGGGTGTGGAGGAGCCCATCTGCTTACAGCCACAGCAGCAAAGGGAAGAGGTGTGAGCCAAGTGAGCCAAGCACAGCCAAGAAGGGTCATCCTTCCTGCACAAAGCATGGTGAAAGGCAGGTGCAGCAGAGTGCACACTGGCCATGTCAGACACAGCCTCTGGCAGGCTCCATGCCCTTTGTAGTTGTTCTGAACGTGCACTGACAAGGGCAGTGACATCCAGTGTGCATGGCCAGGGACATGCAGCAACTGGAAGGTGTAGATAGAGAAGGAGGCTCCTGCTCTCAGCCCTACGTATCACCCTCCATATCATTCCCTGAGAGTTGGATGTCTGAGATTCTGTTGCAGGAAACCTAGGGCACAGAATTTTCTTTCCCATCCTAAGGTGGTTTGGGGGATGGTGACAGGGCTCCTACTTGGCAGGTGTTGATGATTCCCTCTGTGGCCAGCACAAGAATTGTGGCTGTGGATGTCCCCCATGTATCACTGGCTGCTGTTCAGAGCTGGACATCAGTGAGGTGGATCTTGGCCTCCTGCAGGACATCACTTGGCCTTTAAGCTGTGAGCACAGCGAGGAACGAGCACCCAGCAAGCTGTTGTCAGTTTCTCACCTGCCTGAGGGTAGCTCCCTTTCCTAGGGCTTGTCTTTGTCTCTGGAGAGGTGCTGCTTTGTCCCTTCTGCCTGGCTTTGGGGAGAGGGCCAGGTCCATCTCTCCAGAGACATATGTTCCACAGCCTGACTCTGGCTTTGACCTATGTTCTTGGGAAGGACAAATCTGTCTCCCCAGTGTGCCAATCTTGCCCTCAGGACACAAGTCCTCTTTGGGAACTCACCCCTCATGATGCTGGAACACCAGCCAGGGGCATAGCAGGTGTTGTCAGCATGGAGCCAGGCACACAGATCAGCTCAGAGTAGGGGCTGCACTGCACAGGCTGCTCCCATTCCAGCAAGGTGATATCATTCCTCTGATGGACAGTACTGTAGTGTTGGTGAACCAGCAGCTGCTCAGCGTGGTGCACATCTGCCCCAGGGCCCAGCTCAGTCAACTGGGTGACCCTGATCACCACATGCCATATGTCAATATTCCTGGAAGGCAGATGGAGAAAGGGGTGAGAGGGACCAGAGCCATGAGATGCAGCAGGCCAGCAGTTCCCTGCCTTCTGCTTCACAAGGCAGAAGCTCCAGGAATACTGCCTGGAGGCTGCTAGGAAGCAGTGGCTGAAGCCCAGCCTTGTCCTGAGCAGTCTCTCATCTGGACTCTGTGGTGTCCAGGCACTTGGTGTACTGTAGGGAGAGGGGATGGGAACAGTACATGGTGCTGCCAACAGGGCATCTGCTCATGTTGAGATGTCCCCATTTCCTCATCCTCCTTATCTGGTGGGCTGGTCTGAGGACCCACTGTGTGCTGATGAGGGACTCTGCTTGCCAAGGGATGCTGATGAGCCAGGACAAGGCCCCTGGCTGGGCACCTACAATGTGTGTCATGCTGTAGTCATAAGCCATGGGGCCATACTCATCAGCCATGGACTGGAGCCCACAGATCCCTCTGTAAGCAGAAAGTCGTCACTGTCCTGTTTGATGGCTTGCTGCAGCTCAGGCTCAAGGTCGGCTGTCTGCCATCTCCACCAGGCATTGCATGGGAATGCAGCAGAGCAAGGAAAGCCTGTGGAATGTGCATTCCTCCACCCCAGGACTTGGGTGCTGGCAAGGAACTCCAGCTTCCCCATGTGGTGTGGCCAGGGGACACAAGCAGTCACCAGGGAACCCCCTAAATATCAGCCAAGCTCCTTTCTGGAGCCTGGGGCCACTTACCCACTGGTGTTCCATGTGCCCAGCACAGACTCACACGTGGCCAGCAGCATGAGAAGGCACAGCAAATACATCACTGCCAGTGGCACAGGTCAGCTGCAAGAAGTGAGGGCTCCTCGCCCTCAGCATGGCTGCTGCCACAGCTCCCACTTGTTGCCCGCAGTGCCCTCAGTCTGGGGCTGATGTTACAGAGGGGCTGGTTCCAGGTCCCAAGCCTCTGAGCCAGGGGAAGAGATGGGAATGGTGGGTGGGAGGAGCAGCACAGAATCATTGAACCATAGAATGGTTTGGGTTGGACCTTAAAGATCACCTGGTACCAACCCCCTGCAGTGGGCATCTTGGGCAGGGATACTTTGCCTTGGGCCAGCTTGCTTGAAGCCCTGTCCAAGTTGGCTGGGAAAGCTTCCAGGCATGGGACATACACAGCTGCTCTGGGCAATGCATTCCTCTCTGGCTTTCCTCTGCTTGCAGGATGAGGGTGTGCAGGCCCTGTGGCAGGCAGCCGTGCCTGGCTCCCAGCACTGCAACTCCCAACAGCTCGCAGGAAAACACCCATGTGGCATCACTGCCACTTTGGGAAGCTAGTTCACTGCCACCCTGCTCTCTGCAGCTGTTTGCCACCAGCTCCTTCACACAAATAATACAGCTGAGAACGCGGCTCCTGCAGGCAGCATGTGTGTGTTTGGGAGTGGAGGAGCCAGTCTGGTTACAGACACAGTGGGCTAGCAGTGAGGGGCAAGCCCAGTCAGCCAAGCAGGCTCACCTTTCCTGTGCAGAGCACGATGAAACACAGGTGCAATTGTTAACAAGATGGACAATTTTCCTTTTATTCTTTCAAGTACCAAAATTAGACTGATTTTTTCCTGTCGTGTTGTATCTAAGCACAAGTCAATTCTGTCATGAATGTGTGGCATTTGGACCTGAATATACAACCTGAAAGATATCTGTGTCACTGCTCTATAGGATTACTTCTCAGCTGCTGTCAGTAACTGCTAAGTACTTCTCACAAGGAGTGAGGCATAGAGAAAACACTGCTGAAAGCACAGGTTATTACGAAGCATTTATATATATGTGATAAAATCTAGCTTTGCTTTTTGTGCCAGCTACACATAATTAAACAGATTAAACTAGGCTGCACTGAGCTTGGGGTGGCCACACCAGCTGCTTCTGATCCTCAAGTTGCTTTTTTTAAAGTTTGCTCAGAGATTTCTACATCCTAATGTAGTTTTCAGTCTGCAGTGCTTTCTCATAGACTGATAACATTAACCCTGTGAATAAAACCATATGCAATCCCTGGTCTTCTCTAAAGTAAGATTAGAAGGTGCTTAAAATGTACACAGAAGCAAAGCATGCATATGATTAGCATGACCAGCTCCTTTCTCAACTGAGTTACTTTCTCTGTTTTCACAGCTTCCCTGGAGTCAGTGTGGTCATGTCTAGAAAGCAGCCAATGTGAGATCTTATATGTTTCTATGCAAAAGGTTTCTATGTAAGTAAATGTTCTGAAATTTCAATTTGGCTTAACAGAGCTAAGCTCTGGTAACAGCAAAAAGCAAACCCTCTGGCAGTGTTACCACCTGGGCTAAGTGTCCTGCCTGTATCAGGCACTAGGCTGATGCATCAGTTCAGCTCCAGGCACCCAGTAACCTGCCCAGTGTGAGCGGGCTCAAATGGCCTTAGACTGCTCTAGAGGACTCCCTGATGCCGCTCTGTAGAGTATGAAAATGTCAAAGATCCCTTTCTACAATGTGAGACCCAAATGCTTTAATGTGCCTGCCAACACAGGCCCACAGAAGCTTGATAGCTTAGTTGCATTCTACTTTCTGTCTAATTTACAGTTTGAATTTTTGGAGACTGAGACAGTTTTGGCAAATCATCATAGGCTTTTCAATGAACTGTCTGCAGGAATCCCTGTCTGCTGCTGGAAAGTACAGAACAATGCAAACATTAAAAAAAAATTATAAAATCTTCTCTTTCCGTCATCCAGTATATTCTTGTCATTGCCCATCCAAAGACCCAGAGCTCCTAGGCTTCCTACATTCATCTTTCAGCTTTCCTGGAGGATGATGTTTAAAGATGTACCAGAAATAGTTATGGCTTTCTCCATTGTAAAGCATATTTGCTCTTCATTTCACTCCCTCCTCTCCTCACCACATCAAAATGAAGCCTCTTGGTATGTGGTCAAGAACTCTTTCAAATATGGCAGAATCAAAGTTCCATTTTCCATTGCAGTGTCTCTGCTATGTGTAAATGAATACACTGAAAACCTCCTGAAGATCCTTAACCAAAACACAAAAAAAGGAAAGATGCGTTCAAAATAGCATCTAAAAATGAACCTGCTGATTGATGGATGTATACAATTAATATGTATACCTGTTATATATATTTTAATTATACATACCTGTTATTCTAGTCCCATATTGTGTCCTTTTAATGCCCTTAATGCCTATTTATGCCTTTTTAGTGTTTTCAGTCACTGCAAGGAAGAAAAGACACATACAAAGAAAGAATAGAAGACTTGAGAAAGAGTTAAAATCTCTATTTGCAACCAAGTTAAACTTTTTGGGCACCTCAATATTTCAATGCTCTCTTTTGAATTATTTTTTAGATGTGCCCAGTTTTCAGAGAGCACCTGTCCTCCCATAGTGATGGTTACCTGAAGTGTCAGTGCCAGCTGAACATCTGCCAACACTTGTTATTTTGGGAAATGCAGACCTGATGGGTTTACACTTCCAGTTGTCCATCTCTTTCAAAGAGTTGGTGAACAGTCTGCATGTGCATTTGTTTTCCTGTTTGAATGGCCTCTCCATCCTTGTGATAAAACTTTTTCTCAGTGAGAGGTTGAATTTGTGGTATGGTAATAACCATCCATATAAAAATGAGAATTCAATACATTTTAAAAGAGAGACACTTTTAATCATTGATGAAGGTACAATATTCTAAGCAGGTGTTAAGACCACCAAAGGCCACACATGGATTTCCTCCCTCCCTTTCTTCCTTTCCAGCCTTTTTCATTGTTGTTGTTTTCTGATGCCTATACAGCTGGATTTTTGATACTATGAGGTGGCTAAACTTCAGGGATAGGAGGTACTTAAAAATTACACCACTTGATGTTCAAACATCCCCAGTTTCTAAACTCTTTTTTTTCCCTGTGAAAATTTTAGATGTGCCAGAATATAAAATGGTGCTCATTTGCATAACTTGACAAATTTATAATGCGTCATTTTAGTGTCAAACACGAGAAATTAAAAGCATGTGGTACTTTTTTTAAAAATGGAAACAGAAGTCAAAACATTTGGAGAAATACCTCACACTGAATGTGTATTGAGTAATACCAGCTAGAAGCACAACCTCTGCTGGCACAAGGGTCATCTGGAGAGTCGTGTTATTGAAAAAGATGCTGAACAACTAGTCTGAATGGGATATATTCCTCGTGCTGATTTAAATTTTACTAAGGAAATACAGACTTTGGATAAACTGCATGGTTGCTGTCTTTTCATTTCAGCCTGTCGCAGCATCCTGAGTGTGTGTATAAATATTGGTATCTAGAATAGATGTTAAGTACACATTAATATTTTTTAATTCATACAGTTTTGTAGTATTATGTCTTACAATTAGGTTGAGACATGTTTAAACTCTAAATCAATTCCCAAACAAAAAATAATTGAGGGTACTTAAAAACTAGTTGGAAGTGGTTGATCAGACTCTTCAATTAATTGGGAAAAAATCAAAGAGATGATGGAACGTGTATTGCAGAATCACAAGTGACTGCACCAAATAAGATCAAATCAACAACAAGCTAATAAGAATCACATAATTACCTACAATATACTCTTGAAAGACAAGAGGAGTACAAAGTATCTACTACTTTCAAAACAGAGGGAACTGAAACAGTAGAAAATATTTGAATACTGTAGTGTGCTTCTCTGTCCAAAGAAGTGCATCTTTTACCTGGGTATAAGGACAAAGTTGCAAGTTTCATAAGAATATGTGCATTTGTTAGTTAAAAAAAAACCCCAATAACTCTTGCACAAAAATCAAGCTGAGAAAGATGATGTCTAAGTAAAGATGGTGCTTAAATGCTTTTTGCATGTTGAAGTTTATGAGGGGAATCATAGTTATATCCAGACTGAGGGAAAATTGTTATCTTGTTGAATGCCAAAACTCTCAGCAGTTTGGAAGAAAATTAGAGCTTTACCACTGGGATTAAAGTCCAGGGTCCATCTGTAAGTAGAACAAAGGAAGGAGTTCAGTCTGAGAAGGAATAGGCTGGTAAAAGCTTTTATGGAATAAATAATGTTCACACGCATTTTAACAAACTGTCAGCTTACAAAAAATATCTCTCGTTTTTATTTGGCCTGTTAACAGCAATACATCAAGAGGAAATAGCTCCAAATTCCAAATATAAAATGCAGATCTAAATCCCGTCTGAATGTCCTATCCAATAGAACAGCAAGTGAAGAAATAAAATTCCTACTGAAGCATGGGGATCACGGGGAGAAATGCACCTTTGCTTCACTGCGTTAGCACAGGACTACCTCGCTGCCTTTAAAAAAATCCTGCTGTGGTTAAGTATCTCTGTTTCTGAAAACCCTAATGGAAGCAATCTTTGGAAATCATGACAGAGAGTAAAATTAATTATATACACGTATTATTTTTTTCCCTCTCTGGTCCCTAATAGACAACACTTTTGGAGCAGAAGAAAAATGTTTTTGTTTCCATGGCGACAATATCCACTCCTCTCCTTTCTGTCACAAACCATGGTTTCTGAGCATATTTACGAAAATTGAAATGTGGGTAACTCGGAATGATAAAGCCAAGTGCAGCAAATTTTCAACTAAATAAATATTTGTATTCAGTCTTGTATCCATCAGCTTTGAAAATTTTCAAGGTCAGGGTATTTGTTTGCTGTGCTGATAGCATTCCCATTAAATACTTCGTCCTGTTCACAACGAGAATTCTTATTTAAACGCGTCTTGAATGTTGCTGATGCTACCCTTAAATAATTAAAGTAATTAAAGCAGGAAGCAACACTGCATAACATCTTTCAGAACAGCAAAGATGCCACTGTAGCTCTTGAGGACTTAAGGCAACTGGTATATACAGCATACAAGAATACATGCTGGAAGGTCAAGTCTTTAATTTATAAGTGGCTTCAGGGTGTCCTTCTTCTCACAGTGGGCAGTGCTAACTGTGCTGTCAGAGTTCAGCAACAGTCTGTGCAGAAAAATGTTGAACTGGTCTGCTTGGGCTCTGCTTTCTTCTTTTCAATCCCTTCTCAGTGCAAACCTCTCAGCTACAGATTCAGTCTCTTTCTTGTCTGTTGGACTTGTTTCTCTCTGAATAATTTCTTTACACTCACTGGGCCAGACTTTCAAGTCTTTGCTCCAGAAACATTTATTTGTAGAAGATGAAAAGGTTTTAACAAGAGAAAAGGAGACCTGAACCAATACGTACACTGCGGTAGAACTTGGCTGTATGAAGCTGTATATTGATGCCAAGCCTCAGCTTCAAAGAAGAAATGAAGTGGTTTTATTTTTTTATTGGAGTCATTTCAAACCAAAGCAAAATATGGTGGTTCGGGGTTTTTTTTAATGCGAATTAAAAAAAATAACCCGCTGTTATCAAATCTAAAATATTGTTTATATTGAGGAAATGCTCAATGATCACATTTTCTTATTAAAAACAAGTAGACAAAAATATCTTCAGTAGCTTTTTCTGTAACTCTGAAAAAGTGGTTTGAATAGACAAAGCATAAACTCTTGAAAGGACTAGAACTTCAGACTCAAAGTGATGCCTCTGATTGCGTTGCCCTCCTGCCTGCGTAACTATTTATGTTTGTGTCCATGGGCAGCACACTGTGTGTACTGTGCCTGCACCACAGTGTACAAGCAGCCTGTGTCCAGAGGACTCTCTTTAGGAGCACAGCAGACTGATTAACTCAGCTAAAGGTGCAAGATGTCAAAGAAAACCCATGGGGCTTTTTTACCTATATGTGCCCCTGCCAGTTTTGTGCTGGAGCATGACAGCCTTGGAAGCACTGTGGGTGCTGCAGAGAAGCTGGTTAGACAGTGGGAAGTGGCAGGCAATGGGAGAGACAGGGACTTTACTTTCCTCTCATTAGTCCTTTTCACCTAGGTTTTTGGGTTCTGTTTTTGGTTTTATTTTCAGTTTACTTGTTCTTAATAAATGTTCTTATTTTTCAAATCCAGTACTGACTTCTGAATAAACACCATCTAAGAACATTGCAATGCCTGCTCAGGCCAGATAAAGACCACTTAGGTTGAAACAAGAAACCAAAATGGTGCTGTTCCAGGTGCCTTTGCGCAGCCAGCTTTTCACAGGTGGCTGCTCTGCATGCTAGGAGATGTCTGGCATTTCTAACACTGGGTATAAAGGAAAATGCCACAGTTACAACTCTAGGGAGTGTGATGTTTTCTGCATGCACAGCTCCTGATGTCAGGCTATTAATGCCTCTTTGAGAATAAACCTACCTTTAACTGTTGGCAGGACTGGGGTCCCTGTTAGGGCTTGTCTTGATTTCCACAATAGCTGTGTTTCACCTCAGGGTACTATGTATTTCAGGTAGCCTGAGGTAAAAATACAAGTGAAAGCACTGCACTAGATAACTGTGCACAAGGGTACAGATTTTACCTCCACCGTGGTTTTAGCTAGAATACCTGCTTCATGGTAGAGGATACCCTGAGGTGAAAAGGGAAGCTTTGCTGGCAGGGAGTTGGAGGCCTCTTTCCTGCTTCTTTTTTCAGAAAAATGGCAGAAGCACTGCTCATTCCCTTTTGCTATGATTCCTTACACATGCCCATTTTGTAATATTTCATGTTTAGTACTGAAAATGAATCAGTGAGAAAAAAATACCATGGGTACAACATGATGGATGCAAAAAACCTCACAGCCGAGTTGAGGCTCTGAATGAAGAATTACAATTGGATTTTACCTCAAGGCATAAAACCCCTGAAAAATGTGAGTTCGTAATGGAAAGGCTATTGCTGACACAACCTTAACTTAAACATTGCCAGTACTCATACTATCACTTTATATAGCAATTTAATGGCCAGCTTTTTGCCTTGCCAGTGGGAACACAGCCAGTTGAGGTGATTGGGTTTGCATGCTATAAAGCAGCTCAACCTTGGAATCCGTTGATATAAAACCACTCATTCTTCATTAGCCAAATTCGAAATAATGGACTGAAAATAAAAGCATGTGACTTGCATGTTGAATTTACACTGGTACTGTGTACTGTCACCTCACCCCCAGAGTTTAATGGACTTAATGAGCAGTTAAAGTGTTTTAGGCAGCCTGCGATGGACATCTGTGGTGTCAGTCAACAGCTGCAGTTGGCAGAGTGCTCTTCAGAGTGACCCATGTGCAGCAGAGCCTGGCCTGCAGGAGCTACTGCTTGTTGTAGCTCAGGCAGTGCTCCTCAGCTCACTCTGTTTTACTGAGCCATCAGATCTAAGCAACCCACTTCCTTTTGAGATGCAATAAATACAATAATAATCAAATGGCATTTCTTTAACTATTGATCTTCTCCCTCCCCTGAAATCACTGGAAGTTGGGATTACAGTCTATAGGCAATTCAGCTATTTTAAAGAATATTTTGGCCTTCATGTAAAAAAAAGTACGTTGGAATGGGGCTACCAGAATGCTTTGTGAATGAAATATATTGAAATTATGTAACATTATGGATTGATTAAAATAAAAGAGCCATTATTTACATAAATGTATAGCCTGCATAAAACCCCAGAATGCATATGACATGATTGTTTTTGTATATATATTTATATATTTACATATAGTATATAACAAATATTATATTATAAGCAAACCTAAGTGTACCAGTTTCAACTTTAGTGATATGATTTTCATTTGAGTTTAGTCCTTGTGAAAATCGCAGAGAAGTGGACATATTTTCAAATTTCAGTTTAACTCTGCATTTCTATCTGAAAAAATATTTTTCAGCTCACTCTAATCCAATTGTACAAAAATCCAATTTTAATTCTTTCAGAGATTTGTAGCCAGGATGCTTGAAATAAATGCATCACAGAGGAGTGAACACCGTCTGGGAACTGTGATTTTCCTTCCTAGCCTTAATTGCTTTTAAAGGCTTTGGAAATGTCTGGGATGACACGTGAGTGTATTCGGCACAGATACATAGGATGGGGTCTCTGTCTACCCAGGAATTAAAAAATTGAAACTGCCTGAAAAGTGGGTGGTAAGAAACAGCCTTTCAAACCTCTTACCATGTTTAGGTACTGACTTGAGTGTGGTGGTTTTATATGAGTTGATTTTTGGTGAGGAGGGAGGAAGCGAGTCACGGAAGTGAATTTCTATGAAGAGTTGCTAGAAGTTTCTTCCGTGCCTGGCAAAACGAATCTCTGGCTGGCTCTGAGAATAAGCATGCTGCTCAGCCAATTAGAAAAGTGGGAAATGCCTCTATGATAACATATTTAAGGAACAGAAAAACCATGGGAAGCCCTCCTATTTTTCCTCGCCTCCGAAGGAGGGGTGAGGGGCCCAGCCAGGCCCCTTCCTGGCAGGGCAGGCCCTTTGCCAATGTGGCTGCTGAGGCCGTGCCACTGGGAGCCATCCCAGCTCCATGAGCAGCCCTGTGGCCGAGCCCTGGTGGTCGGGCTGGGGATGGCCAGGCCTCTCCTTGGCACGGTGCCGGGGCCGAACTGCTGGGGCTATCCTGGTGCTGTGAGCAGACACCCGGTCAAAACCACACATCTGGGGAGGTGCCATGTGTTCGCTGCCATCTTGGCATGGCTCGCAATGAGCTTTATTTGCTTAGCTGCCTTTATCCAGCCATGCTGAGGACAGAAGGTCAGAAGCAGCAGCAGCAGATTTTGCTCTTTTTCGGCCCCATATGAGGAAAGGCGCTGAGTGGAGCCGGGGGCTGGCGCGTCCCAGAGTGGTGCCAGCAGGACCATGAGACCAGCAGTGAGAAGTTGGAGAGCAAAATTCCCCGATGGGAACCTGGACAGAATCAGTTTTCAATTCTACAGAACTCTATAAAAACCTTTCCAGTTGATAGAACTTTGGAACAAACAAACCTATGAACACCAACTCTCTCCCGAGTCAAGAAAAAGGAAAAGGTGAAGACATGTGAGGAGAACAACATGGCGACACCAAGCTTGGTGGAAAGGGAGGAGGGGGAGGAGGAGCTCCGAGAGTGGGAGCTGAGATTCTTCTGCAAGCTGTGGTGAGAACTTTATTACAACAAACCATTTCCCTGTAGTTCATGATGTACATGGGGAGATGCAGGATTCACCTGCAGCCTGTGACAAAAAAGGTTCTCGTGCTGGAGCGTGTGGATGCTGAGAAGCTGTGATCTGGTGAAAGGCTTGAACAGAGAGAGAGCCCTTGATTTTCAGAGATAAAGGAAGAGGACCCTTACTTTTATTTTAAACCACCTCATCCTTAAAAGACTGTACTCCGTGAACAAAATGGCCCACGTAAAAGCAATTGTGGGAAGACAGCTTTACTCATGAGAGGGACTCACATGCAGCAAGTTTTTACTGTGTGGGACTGCTTTCATGGAAATTAAAACCACATCGAAAAAGTTCACAAAGAACTGTCTTTCATAAGAAAAACCCCATGGCATAGCAGAAGAGACTCCTTTTCCTAAATGAACCGAGAAAAGATGTTAAAAGTGATTAACTAAGAATCCCATGTTTTGTCTCCTTGCGCTGTCGGTAAGAAAGAAAGAGGGACTGGGAGGGAGGGGGTAAGAGTTCTAAAGGTTTGTATTAGCTTTCATGATCCTCTTTTAATTCTGTTCATAAAAATTTCCTTTGTGTTTTATTAAAGTTTTGAGCCTATTTTGCCCTCAAAATATTTTCTCCTAATCCTTATCTCACCCCATGACTTTTCAGTCGTTCTTTCATCTCCTCTGCTCAACTATAGCAGAGGGAAATATGTAAATAGTTTTTTGTGAGTACATTTGCCTTTGGCCAGTGTCCAACCTACAACAGTGAAGTTTTCTTTTTTAGGAGGAACTTGTTCTGGGATAGGGATTTATAGATATTCATGGACAGAGAGGTGCAAGCTGACAGCAGAAGCTTAATTCTTCTGAGTGTTGTAGGGCCTAACTGCATCCCTCAGGGACCCCAGCTCTCACTCTGCCAGTGTTGCAGCCTGAGATGTGACTGTGCATCATTAAGTGCTGCCAGGGATGCACAGCCACCATGCACATCTGCCCTGGAATGCCAACACCAATTCATTTTTCCTTTTCTTTCATTCAGCAAGAATCCCAGCGTGAATTAAGTTAGAACAACTGTATTTAAAAGTGGAAATAAGAATGAAAGCAATACAACCCCAAATCTATATTGACTCTTTTTCTGCCAAGCATATCCAAGTGGAGACTTAACTGTATTTATGCAAATGCAGCTTTAAAGAAGCTTTTCTCTTAGTCTTAATTATGAAAATCCTCTCGAGTCAGTCCACAGTGAGCTATGTTGCTGTTTTTCATAACTGAGACAATTTGAGTTATCTTGAAAATCTTCAGCTGCCTTCTGCTTGATGCCCAGAAGACTTTGCTGCAGCTCTGCTCAGGGTCAATTGTTCCTTAAACTTCTTTTAGACTCTGTTCGACACGACAAGCAAATCAATCTTTCCAATTCAGGAGCTGATGAAACTGAACATTTTATAAAGCGTTGCCATGAGAGTAGGAACTGAGTAGATGGCTTTCAGACCTATTCAATGTCACTTTACACAGCTAGGAGTTCTACAAATGCAGAATACTAGCCCACCTGAGTCTGTTGAACACAA
>VZRX01018425.1:60057-86145 GCA_013398075.1 Notiomystis cincta | reverse complement strand
AGCGAGGCCACCTGCCCTGCTGCGCCTCTTCCACCTCCTCTGCGACCCTCCATCCTTCCTGGGACCTCAGTGAGAGCTGCCAGATGCCAGATGGAGAAGACCCCGTGGACAGATCTTGCTGCTCCCTTGGAGCTGTGGGCATGAGGCGAAACTGCTCATCCTTGAGGATGCACGTGGCCAAGAAGAACCTGGAAGTAAAGCTGAGAGCCCAGCCTGTTCCAGTGAGGCGTTCCCAGGAGCGACTGGTGCAGCGGGAAGGGTCACCCCATTCCTCTGAGAGCCTCCCACACTCCTCGAGCCTCAGTGGGAGCTGCCAGACTCCAGATGGGGAAGATGCCACGGACACCTCTTCATGCTCCCTCAGATCTGCAGATATCAGCGGAACCCGCTTGGCCCTGAGGATGCACGTGGCCAAGAAGAGCCTGGAAGTCAAAATGGGGGCCCAGCCTGCTCCAGTGAAGAGTTCCCAGCAGCAAGTGGAGCAGCAAGAAGTGTCCTGGAGCCGGCAGTGCCCAGTCCACAGGTCCCACAAGGCTGCAGTGCAGCCAAAGGGGAACACCCTGTCCTCGGAGTCGGAGAAGATCCTGCAGAGGCAAAGGGAGTTAGAGTTCCCCCATCTCCGAGGAGCTCCTCCGAGCCAGATGAAGCTCCTGTTGGCAGCTCAGATACTTCTGAGAATGCTCTGTTTTAAATAAATCAGCGTTTCCCCAAAGAACTGAGTTTGGACTGGCATAGGGTTACTTTCTTCCCAATAGCTGGCACATGCTAGGTTTGGACTCAGGATCACACGTGGATCACACGTGGGTGGTTTGGTTGCTGCTGAGCAGAGCTTGCCCTCCTCAGGGACTTTGCAGTGTCCCATGGGACAATCCATGTTTCCTGCTGGGAAAGGTGGAATCCCTGGGAGGCTCTAGAAACAAGTCCCAGGTGGCTGCAAGGGCTAGGCCCACCCCACCCAGCTTCTCATTGGGAGACCCGTGGCCACCACCCTCCTCTCATGTGCTAAAGCAATTCCTGGGGGAGATCCTACCTCTTTTTCCATGCCTATCCGAATGGAGGTTCCCAAGAGAAGGAGCTTTGTGCTGTTCCTTGCAGTTCCAGCCTCTGCACAGGATGCTGTGGGTGAGGGGGTGCTTGAGGGGGTCTGGCTGCCATTCCTGGGGACAGGGCAGTGACTCCTGGGTGGGTCCACCTGCCCTGGGCATGGGGGGAAGGACCATGGAGGTCCCCAAATCCCTGTCACAGCCCTCTTTGTTCTCGCCTTGCCAGTCTCTGTCACATGTGGCCACATGTGGTTCTCAGTGCCGGCCACTGTCCTGGGAAGCTGAGTGGCCAGTGGGGAGCTGAGCCTTGGGTCCTGGCTGTGAGGTGACCAGCGCTGGCAGGGATGGATACCACCTGAAGCACCCCCTCCTGAGCTACAGGAGCACTCTGGAAGTGAGGAATGGGGATGCTGTGTGTTCCTGAAGGAGATGGGTGTAGGGTGGGAGTGAGCCCTACTGTCAGCCCCAGGGGCTTTTGGGGGGCTGGGCTGGAGGGGACGCCCGCTCTGAGCTGGGTGACACCCCCAGCCCCAATTCCACTCCTTCCCACAGCTACTTCTGGATAGTATCTGGCACGGGAATGTCATCCACTTGGCTGAAGGGCTCATGGCCTGTGCCAGGCCCTTCTTCCTCCTTGTGGAACGTTACTGCCCCAAGGAAATGGGGAGTCCCTCACAGAGCCCCACATTCCTCTTGGGAGCCATGGCTCTGAGTCTCACATGCCCTGTGAACCCCAGGATGGGGTCTCTCCATGAAGAATTCCGAGCAGGAGGGTGGGGGGTTGTCCAGACCAGGATGGGGTGTGGAGGTGTCCTCCATGAATTTTGGGGTGCAGGGAAGCACCCCCCTCAGTCCCAGAGTCTCCATTATTCCCTGATTTCACACTTAATCTTCTGCTTAGAGCTCTTGGCTCCTTCTTGGGACTGGACACCCTAAAAATGGGGATAGAAAGCAGTTTTGGAGGAAAGCGTATGGGATCCGTGTGGGGGATCCCCTCTACTCCTCCCCTCTTGCAACAGCGAAGATACTCGGGACCACCCCTGCCTGGAGAAGGAGATCCAGGGAAACCGTGCCTGGGCAGTCCCCCCGTCCGCGGCCCCCGCGCTGCGGGGAGGAGCTGCAGGAGCNCCCGCCCCCCGCGCTGCGGGGAGGGGCTGCAGGAGCCTAATGGCCCTTGATGGATTTTTCTTCCAGGAATTCGCTGCGGGGTTGGTTTTTTTGTTTTTTTTTTTTTTTCTTTCTCTCTTTTTATTTTTTTCTTTCTGCTCTCCTGTAAACACGGCGTGGAGCTGGAAGGAACAGGAACGAGGGGGAGACACGGAGCTTGAGGCGGGGGGGCAGCTTTTGGGGGAGGGTTGGCACCCCGATTTCCGTAACTCCCTCACGCGTGCGTTTAGGATGAGCAGCTCTTCCCGGCGGGAACACGATGCCCTGGAGCACTGCCAGGAATGAGCGGGGGGGGCAACAATGGGAATCTCGCCCCTCCGCACGCAGCCCCACAGAGCCGGAGGACCCCACGACGCACCTTCCCAGCCCCACTCCGCGTCTCTCCCCGGCTGCTGGGGACTGTCCTGTCCCTCCCCTCACGGACCCCGCGCGCTGGCGGGGCGGCAGGGGGGAAACGCTGCGGCTGTGACGTCACGGCGCTCAGCCAATGGCCGCGGGGCGGGACGGAGGCGGCCCCGGTGAGGAGGACGGGGGCTGCTTCCGGGGGCTCCCGGTGCCCCCGCTCTCCTCCTCATGCAGGGCATGGGGAACCTCCGGCTGGGCAGCCGCGCCGTCATGTACACGGCAGAGACCCTCCCCAAGGGCAAGAACCGCGTCATGGGGGTGAGTCTGGGGGAGTCGGAGGGAGTTCGAGGCGGGAAACCCTTGGAAAATTTCCCCTCAGCCCAATCACGTGGGATTCCTGCTGATGCCTCAGGGGATGCTGTGTCTCTGGAGAGGCTCTGGGATTAAGGCATCCCCAGGATTACTCTGCGGGCGGGAGGGTTGAGTTGACCCCATTCCCACTACCCCGCTGCTCCAGACCATCCAGATCATGACGGGATTCCTGCACATCGGGTTTGGGATCGTCCTGACCACTCTCACCAATGTCTACACCTCCGTCTTCATCATCGGAGAGATCCCGTTCCTGGGCGGCGTGTCGGTGCGTGCTGGGGAGCCAGGAAGGGATCCTGCTGGGAAGGGATTCCCACCGGGAAAGGATGCCCACCGGGGAGGGGTACTCACCGAGAAAAAAAGCCTAGGGAGGTGAGATGCCCACCAGGAAGGGAATCCCACCGGTGAATGATGCTGCCAGGGAAGAGAATCCCACTGGGGAGGGATGCCAGCAGGTGGGACACCCATTGGAAGGGATGCCCGCCGGGAATGATGCACCCAAGGCCTCGGCAGCCGGGAAACAAGGGCGGGGCGGGGGGTCACTGTGTCCCCTGTGCCCCATTAGTGCCACCTCTGGGCAGGTTTGGGGTGCTTGGGGTGCCCTTAGTGCCTGCTGAGCCCCCTCTCTCCTGCTGCAGTTCATCATCTCGGGCTGCCTATCCATCGGCGCCGAGAAGAGCCCCACGGAATGTGCGGTGAGTTTTCCCGGGAGCACACCAGGAGTGATCCCGTGGGGTGGGTGGGACATCCTTCTGGGTTTCTGGGGGGAGTCTGCTACCCCTCTCTCAAAGTCCCCCGGGTGCCTGCAGGTGAAGGGCAGCCAGACCATGAACGTCATCAGTGCCATCTTCGCACTCCTGGGAATTGTGGCCTTCATCGTGGACCTCAACCTCAACGGGCTCTTCCGCTCCAGCTTCAACTACTACAGCTATCTCGTCCTGGTAATAAAGGCCTGGCGGAATTCCAGCCCTCAGGGGGTGTTGTGCCCTTTCCCAAATCACCGTTGGGGTGTGGCGGTTTCTCTTCTGCCAGTGTGACCTATTTTAGGCTGGTACCTTGGGAGATGATTCACCCCCTGGAAACATCCATGAGCCAAAAAACGGCGGGATGGAGGGCTTGGAGTGAGACCTTGGAGCCGGGGATGCAGCGGGAGAGGAAGGGGGAGCCGTGGAATGCGGGGTGGGGGCTGCCCTGTGTGGGATTCCTCCTCCTGGGCTACTGATGCGGTTTCCCCCATCCTGGAGCTCGCAGGGAATGGGATTTCCATCGTGCTGCTCATCTTCACCATCCTGGAATTCTGCATTGCCGTGGCCACTGCCAATTTCTGGTGCCGGGCCACCCGCCTCAGCTCCAATGAGGTAGGACTGGGGGGTGGCAGGGGTGGATCCCACAAACTGCTTCCCATGATCCTGGTGTCTCCCATAATCCTGGTGTTTCCCAGGCCATGCTGATCGTCCCCAGCGCCACCCGTGTGGATCTGGCTGTGCCACCAGCAGAGCTGCCTCAGCCTCCCAGCTACACCGAGGTGATCCAAGGAATAGCCTGCATAGGAGCAGAATCAGGATTAGGATGGCTCCCGGGATGACAGCCCCCATCCCGCTGCCATCTTTGTCCCCTTCCTGGGAAAACATCCCACACCAATCCCCAGGGAGCATCCTGGAACATCCACCCCTCTGCTCTGGGAATGAGGAGGAGATCCCAAACCCCCAGGGGTGGTGGGTGCTGGGAGATTCCCCCCAAATCCTGGCCCGTTTCTGAAACACCTCCTGGTATCTTTGCAGCTGGCTGCTCCCGAAGTCTGACACCGAGGATGTTGGAATGGAATCCTGCCTCCATCGCTCCCAAATCCCAGGGCTACGGCATCCTTCTCCCACCGCACTGCTGGCTGGGATGTGCTGGTCCCCTCCCAAAAGCCAGGGACACCCCCCAATTCCCTGCCCCTCTGCCCCTGGGCCTGTCTGAGGGGCTCCATTTGCTGGCTGCTGTGGGAAGGGGCTTCTCCAGGGGGGAAATCTTAAGCAATTCCTGCCTGTAAATCCCTGGTGGGATGCTGGGGTTTGCTCATGTCAGGGCTCAGGAATTCCTGGGGATCTGGTGGTTTGGAGTGACCCTGATGTGTGCCAGGAGCCAGGTGGATCACCGGATCATCTGCCTCGGCTCGTTCCCTGTTGGCTTTATTTTATTGTGGGAATAAATGCTCTCTCCGGCTTGTGTCTCCTGAATTTGGGAATTTTCAGCATGGGAGCTATACTTTCCCCTCACAGAGCTGCTGTCCCTCAGGAAAGAGGCTCATTCTGCCTGATTGAGGGATACCTCCTCTCTCCTGAGGGAATTCTGCCCACCTGAACTCCTGGTACCTGCTTTTTTTCCCAGGGGTATTCTGCTCCCCTAAGCCTCTGGCACCTGCTTCCAAGGGATTTTTTTCTCCTCTAAACTCCCTGTGCCTGCTCTTCTGAGGGAATTCTGCCCCTCAAAACCCCTCTCCTGAGGGACTTCCATCATCCGAAACCCCAATACCTGATTCTGAGGGAATTCTGCCCCTCTAATCCCCTCTCCTGCTGGAATTCCATCCTCTAAACCAGGGTACCTGCTCTCTCGAGGGAATTCTAGTCCCCAAGCCCCTCACCCCCCACATTCCAGCACAGTTCTGTTATATTTAGCTTAGCTGGAGCAGCTGGACAGCCAGTGGCGATGCTGGTGACACTAGAACATCCCAGTTCTTCTGCCACCAGAGAAGCTGCCCCGGGGCTGGAGCTGCTCTGTGTGGTGACATGGGGACACCGGTGCTCGCCATGTGCTCCCTGTTCCCACAATCCTGCCTGGCAGGAATGGAGCTGAGGAATACTCCCAAACCTTATCCATGCAGCAATTCCAGGGGAGGAAAAGGGCTCTGAACAGGATCAGGCTTGTCACCTCTGACAAGCTCATTTATGGGTCCATCCTTAATTGTCCTGCATCCACAGGAATGCTGGTGGATTTAGAGTGGTCGTGATGAGCATCCAGTGGCATAAAATTATTTAAGGAGCATCCCAAGCTCATGGGAATTGAAAGGTGGGATGGAGGTGAGGAAAAAGACCCCAAGGGGTAGAATCATCCTGGTGAGTTCCCAGTGCTCTGAGAGAATCCTCTTAATATTTGGGGACAGGATCCATTCCAAATTTCCCCTCTAGTGCCAGAGTGGGATCTCCTCCTGGAACATTCTCTTAAGGTTTTGGGGTGACATAAGTGTTTTCCTTCTCCTTTCCACACTCCTTGACAATGCTCCAGCTGCTCAGCCAAAGCCTCATGGATTATTCACTCCCTGTCAGTTATTTCTGTTCCTGGCTCTGAAAAAATAATGAGCCTGATCAGTAGGAAAAGCCCAAGGGATTTTGGGAGCAGGATGAACAGGCTGTCTCTGCTCATCTCATGGCTACAACCCATTACGACTCTGGTTCCTCACCTGCGGCTCCGGAACATCCCAACCTCTCCCGGCTCTATGGGGACCACCATGAAGCCATTCCACCTCTCATCCAAGTTCTTGTTTTCCCAGTGTGGTGGTTTCTTGGGAAGGAGGCTTCCTCCTCCTCCACCAGCATCAAGGTCTGTTTTCTTGGAGTATCTCAGTGTTTAGATGCAGCTTTCCCTGAAAACGCTGGAATAAATGTTTAAGGCTCTATGGAAGTATGGGGGTTTTTTAATGTATTTTTATTTTTAGGTGGGAATTTGCCGTCCTGAAGAGAGTGGGGACTTCCAGGAGCTGGGAATAGCAGGTGACAGGGACCACAGAGTTTTATGTCCCTGCTGGTGATGATCCCTAAGGAAAACCAAAACCCTTGGAGGACCTGGAAGGGGGGAACTCTGAGATGGACAGGGGATCTTCCCCTTGGGAAGAAGAGGATCCAGGGAGACCTTGGAGACTCTTCCAGCACCTAAAGGAGCCCCAAGAGAGCTGGAGAGGAACTTTGGCAAAGGGCCTGGAGTGCCAGGACAAGGAGGAATGGCTTCCCACTGCCAGAGGGTGGGTTTAGATGGGATATTGGGAAGAAATTCTTCCCTGTGAGGGTGGTGAGGTGCTGGAATGGATTTCCCAAGGAAGCTATGGCTGCACCATTCCTGGAAGTGTTTAAGGATTATGAGTGGAAGTTTATGCTGGTGAAACCTCGGAGAAATACTGGAGCTTTTCTGCAGCCTCAGGAGTTTTCCTGGGAATGAGTGGATCAAAGGCTGGAATGTCATGTGCAGGGGTTGATGGACATATCTGGGGACAGGGTGTGGGAGCAATGTCACTGTGTCCCAAATGCCAGGTATGGATCACCCCAGCGGGCAGTGATGTCCCCCCAACTTCCTGTCTGCTCTCAGCTCCGGATTCTCTAATCCAGGATGGACACTGGGGTGTTTAAAGCCAAAACCCCTGAAACCTCTCCCAGAAACCATGACTTTCCATATGGAATCAGTATGGAAAGAGCCCTGTGGGAAGCAGAAACACCTTGAAGCAAAGTAAAATGTTGACTTTTGGTATTTTTATGGGGATATAAAGTTTGTCCCAGGAAACAGCAACTTTCTGTGGAGAGCTTTTCTGCATTGTAATCTATTTTCTTTGGAAAAAAACTCACGGATTTTGGTTCCACCAGGCTCGTAAATTTTGTCCTGTGCTGGTGGGAGGGAATTTGGGAGGGTCTTGCTGATCCCCCGAGCATCCAGCCAGGCTTCCCCCATCCAAAACTTGTCCTAGAAAATAGGATAATGAACATTAAAATCCAAGAGATGTATATATCTACAAAGCCAGAACTTCCTGCAAAGAAAAGGTTGGAAAGCTCTGCCACCTGGCCTTGCTGCTTCCCCACATCTGCTTCAAAGCTTCACCTCCTCTGGAATCTGCTTCCAAAACAAATCCCGACATCCTACCTTGGGCTCCTGCCATCCCCAGATGGACCTGGGTTTATTTAGGAAGGGGGGAAGTGCTTTTTCCATGGCTAACTTGCTTGGGAAATGGCGTTTTGGGGGGCTGAGGGCAGTCACGGCTGTTTCTGACTGCAAGGCTGGTACTTCAGGAATGCTGTAGGAATCTGGAAAGGCGGATTTGGGAGAAAATCCACCGTGTAGGGTGGTTTTGGCTGGGAATGTGAGCTGTGGATAATGGTGGAGGATACCCTGGCTGCCTAAAGGCTAAAGAGGGGATCCCGAAATTTCCACAGGGGCTCAAGTGTTCCTTCTTGTGGCTGGAATGAGATCCCTGGGATTGTTAGGATTGGAGTGTTGAGAGGGATGAGGCACCAGCAGGAATTAAAGGCTCCGAGGCATCAGGAATGTGATGAAGAGGCTGAATCTCATCCATGTCCACGTTTTTCCTGGAAAGCCGTGCTACCAGATGCAGCCCTTTACAAGGCCAAGTGCGTGCTTCCATCAGGGATGTAGGATGGAGGAAGGTCATGGGTGGGATGGAGGAATGCCACTGGAGCTGGGATGGAGACGTGAGTTGCTGCTCTTTGCTTTCCAGGTCTGTTCTTCCAGCTCTTTTTTGGATTTGATTTAGGCCAGTTTGGAGAGGTTATCCCATTCCCTGGTGTGCAGGAGCATTGGGATGGCACAGAATCATGGAATTGTTTGGGATGGAAGGAACCTTAAGGGTTTGACTCCCCCCTGCCATGGGCAGGGACATCTCCCACTAGCCCAGGTTGTTCTAAGCCAGCTCCAGGGCTGGAAGCTTCTCCGGAGCTCTGGAAGTGTGATGCTCCTAAACGCAGCCTCTCAGCTCCCTCTAGAGCCAGAAAGGAAAGGAAAAAACACTTCCAAAGGTTGCTCCACCGGCTCCTGAAATTCTCAGCTGGAAGGTCCTGTCCTTTCCTAGGTAGAGAGAGAGGTGTTGGGGTGATGCCAGAATCCTGGACCTAAAAATTCCCATTTCACCAAGAAACTCCTACTCTGCACACATCACACATCCAAGAAACCTGAGGAGTCCTCCAGGTCAGCATAAGGTATCCCAACACTCCTGGAGAAAAGGACATGGCTGTTTTCTGGGAGGAGGGAGGGATGGAGGCAGGAAGGGACCTCCAAATCCCTTGGGATCCACTTGGCCATGTGTGGTGAGCTCCCATTTCCCATCATAAATAACAGCATCTCCTTTCCCTTTGGCTCCCAACAGAGATGGCCAGGGATTCCTGAACCCCTCCTATGTGTCCTCACTGAGGACAAATCCATGGGGATTGGAGGAGGGAGAATTCACAAAAATGGCAATAAAGGAGCTTCCTTTATAACGGGGTTTATAAAGTTTCCTGTCTCAATCCGAGTTTTTCCTGGGAAGTGGGCAGGGTTAGGTTATGAACACCTCGTTAGGTGCCAAGCTAATTGCAGGAGTGATTCCCAAGCAAAACATAGACAATTTGGGATGGAAAGGACTAGCTCAGTGCTGAGAAAGGGGGTCTTGGAACATCCCAAGAGAAAAGCCTCCAACCATTCCCAAGGCTGCAGAGCCCTGAGAGGGGTTCCCTGTCCCTCCCTCCCTCCCTCTTCCCATGCAGGATTTTGGGAGCCTCTGTTGGCAAAGCCACATTGTTGAGCAAGAGGAGCCTGACGAGAATTCCATGAGTGAGCTTCCCGCAGGGAGCAAAGGGCAGCGGGAGCGTGTCCCTGCCTGGCTAGCACCTCCCAGGGATTTTGGACAGCAAAGGGACCGTGGTGAGAAGGAGGAGGAGGAAGGCACCTGGGAATTCCTTCAGCTTCCCAGGCTCATTCCCAGGCTATGGCGGCCACCACGGTGACTGACGCCGGCAGCGTGAGGATCATCACCGAGGTGATCCCGGCCACGGATCCCCGGGCAGCTCAGCTGACCTCAGGCTCCCAGACACCTGCACCTGCCAGGACGTCATTCCAAACGCAAGGCTTCCAGAAGGCTCATCCCAAGGTGTTGGGGGTGAGACAAGGCCTTCCAGGGGCCCAGCAGGGATTGGGGATCCACAGGGATTGTCCTGCTGGATGTTCTCCCTGGCTGGTTGGAGAGGACATTGGGACAGGTGCCTCTCTCAGTACTTTCCCGGCACTATGACGTGGGATTGGGGTGGGATGCATCTCACAGCAATGGGATCGGGATCCCTTTCCCTTATCCTTCCCCAGACCATCCACATCTTCACTGGAATCGTCCACATCTGCTTCGGGGTCATCCTGACAGCATCGGAGCACAGGAACCCTTCCCTCCCTGTGGCCAGTGGGATCCTCTTCTGGCTGGGGATCCTGGTAGGTTGGGATGAGGACATGGGAATCTCAGGGAATCATAATGGACTGGGGACAATATCCCAGGGTCACCAGGTCTTCACTGACACTCCCCCCACCACATTCCAGGGTGTTTGTGTATCCCTGAACCACAATTCCCAGCTGGAGGGACACTAGGGAGGGTGCAAGGGAAGGGTGCCTTGCTGCTGACACCATTTCCTGCTGTTTTCCAAGCAGCTTCTGGTCTCGGGCTCACTACTGGTGGAAAGTGAAAGGAGAGACAGCCCTGTGCTGGTAAGATCCAGACTGGGAGGGACAATGTGTCCCCCCCCATTCCTTATGTCCCTTCCAGCAGCTGCTGGGACCCCTCTACAGCCTGGAGTCATCCCACGTGATCCACAAGCCAATCTCCCCCTCAGAAAGTGTCCAGCTCTCCCACATGGGAGCAACCACAGGGGGTTGGGGTCACTGTGGGATGAGGGGAACAAACGGTCTAGGAGACCCTCATGGCCTTTAGAGTCACTTTAGGATGAGTGGGAAAAAACTGGGCGGTTCCTCCAGGAGATTTTTGATCCCAGTTGAATAATCCATGTGGGAAGCAGCCCTCCCTGGGGTCCGTGTCAGCAGGTGCTTCCCGCAGGTCAAGACCTGCTGTGTGGTCAATGTGGGCGTAGTCCTGGGCACGCTGGTGGCCACCGGGATCCACGGCATGGCTATCACTTGGCACCCGCCCGGCTGTGAGAAGCCCCGACCCTTCCAGACCCGCCCGGAATGGTGCCTCAGCATGGAGGGCAAGGTACGGACACCCGGGATTGCGCAAGGAAATCCAAGTCTCCAGGTGAGGTATTCAGGGATCCAGGTCCTCTTCAGGGGGTGGATCCCGGGATATTCCTGTTCTCCTTCTCCTTGCAGATCCTGAGCAACGGGCTGGATTCCACCTTGGTGCTCCTTGGCCTCCTGGAATTCTGCGTGGCCGTGGCGGTTATGGCGTTTGGATACGAGACCGTCCAGCAGCACAGATACACCGAACTGGTGAGGGAGGCAGTAATCCCCGCCGGAATGCTGATCCACCCCTTCCTCCGAAGGGCCGCCCCAGTCCGGGGGTTTCCTTGTGCCTCCCAAAGGTTTCTCCGGATTTCCCTGTTTTTGCTTTCTCAGGAGCTGTAGCCGTGGGCAAGCCCCCCGCGTGGTGCCGCATCCCGGGTCGGAGGAGGGGGGGGGCCGGCACCGGAGCCTCTTGGGTTGCCCTCAGCGTGTTCGGCCCCCAATAAAGTCCTCTCCCCCAGCCCAAACCATGCGTGTCTCCGTGACTCACTCGGGGTGCGGGGGGGAGCGAGCGAGGGGCTCGCCCCGCGTGTGTTTGGGGGCGTTCGGGGCTCCCAGAACCGGCGGCCACGGTAGTGGGCGGTGCTGCCCGGCACAAAGATGGCGGCCACCGTCGTGCGCAGGGGGCGTTGCCCGTTACAAAAAAGGCGGTCGGGGAGGGTCGGTGGCTTCGCGCTTCGGCGGGGGTCGCGGCCATGACGTCGTCTCTCTGCGACGCCGTGGGACCGTGTGGCTCATGGACGGGGAGAGCGGGGAGATCGGGGGAGCCTCGGGAGCGATCCCCGAGGGGCCCAGCGGGGCCGCCTCGGCTCCGGACGCGGCTCGGTGGCGGCGGAGAGACGGCAAGAAGCGTCAGGAGGCAGTGGTGGCCATTCCGCGGGGCAAACCCAAGTCGGGACGGGTGTGGAAGGATCCCGGGAAAAAGAGGTGGGAAGGGAGGCAGGGACTGGGGGAAGAGTTCTTGGCGGGGCTCTGGGCCCCAGAAGGGCTGTGGGAAGAATCTTGAGGTCTAGGGGAATTTTGAATGGATAGGATTGTTTAGGGGGCTCGAGGGCTTGTGAGGGAGCTCCGGAGGTATCCATAGGCATTAAGAAGGATTCAGACATGATAGAGATGACTTGGAGGAGATGCCGAGGAGCTGAGGATGCCGTGGGATGCACCAACCTTGGGAGAATTTCATGGAATTCTGAGGAGTTTCTGAAGAGGAGCTGGAGTGGCCCTGGCTGCATCCCGGAGGTTTTGGGGAGCCAACACCTCCCGTGTGCCCACGCAGGTTCTCCCACATGATCCAGGACAAGGCACTCCGCACCTCCTGGGCATGGAAAATGAAGGAGAGGCAGGAGAGGAAGCTGGTCCGGGATCTGGCACGGCAGCTGGAAGAAGCAAAGCAGAGAGAGAAAGAGGTAACGGAGCTTGGGAGCTGGAGAATTCCTGCCTTTCCCGAGCACAATCCCGTGTCTCTGCCCTCATCTCGGATGTCAGAGCTGGGGCAGAGCCCCAGAAAAGGGCAGCTGGGATGGAGAATTCCCTGTCCTGGTGCCAAATCCTGATAGTGATGGTCACATGTTCCAAGTCACTGACTTGAAATAAACTCCCTGGGTCTGTTCCAGCCTCATTTGGGGTGGAAAAGCTGCTGGAATAACAGATTTCACACTTGGGTGGGCATTGGAGCTGGGGTCAGTGCTGGTTTGGGTTTAATCCCGGAGGGAGGGATCCGCAGGGAATGTTTTGGTGCTGCTCCCACAGGAAAAGAAGCGGCGGCGGGAGGAAAACCTGAAGCGGCGCCTGGAGAATGAGCGGAAAGCTGAGATTGTCCAAGTGGTGCGTCCCCTCTGCCAGCTGGGAACTGCGCTGGGAACTGCGCTGGGAACACCCCACAACCTCCAACTCCTCATGGATCAGCCTCTAATTTGCTCCAGTTCCTCTTCCTGTCTCCATCTTTGGAGGATGCTGGGAGGACTGGGAGATTCCCAGCAAAGCCAAGCATACTGGGAGAGTATCCCCTGTGTTCTCCCAAGCTTGGGAACACGGGAACTGAGGGATAATGGTGTGGTAGAACAGGGATCCATGTGGGAAAACCATAGCTTTGCCATTGGGAAGAGACCTGGGAGCTTGGGGTGGGTGTGGTGAAGACGTCACCTCTGGGTCAGGATGGGGTTAGTTTTGGGATAAATGTGCTCCTAGATCCTGAATCCTTGGTGGTGTGGAAGGCTCATCCTGCCTCGTTCCCGCACTCTGCTCCATCCCTGGAAATGTTCTGGGACAGGGCTTGGAGCAGCCTGTGCTAGTGGAAGACATCAGTGCCCATGGTCGGGGCTGGAAGTGGATCATCCTTAAGGTCCCTTCCAACCCAAACCATTCCAGGATCCCATGATTGCATGAAATCCCATTTCTTTTCCCGTTTCCCAGATCCGGAACCCCCTGAAGCTCAAGCGGGCAAAGAAGAAGCAGCTGAGGCGGGTGGAAAAGCGGGATACACTGGCCCTGCTCCAGAAGATGCCCGTGAGGCGCAGCAAGGCCATGGAATGAGGCGGGAATCGGGATACTGCCACACCTGGGCCATGCAGCCAGGATTCTTATGGATCCAGCTCCTTTCCAGGGGTTTTTCCTTGGCTTGCCAGGCAGGAATTGCTGCCAGGACCCTCAGTGTTGGACGAACAACAGGACAGAGCTGGAGGGGGTGTGTTCCACAGGAACCAGCTGCTAGTTCTCCCAGTCTCTGTGGAATCAGGATGTGGCCAGTGTCAGAGGCTGCAACAGAACCTTGCTTTCCCAAATTTGCCTTTTCCTTATAAAAATTAATAGGAACTGAGACAGATTTGCCTCCAGTGGCTCTGGGGATTGGTGGCTGCAGCTGGGGTCTTCCCTGAGGCATTCCTAGGATCACAGTGTGCCATAGCTCCTCATTCCCTGCAGTTCCCCCTTCTCCAAAGAGGGAATTCCCATTGGGAATGAGCCCTGGCCCCCCACCAAGGAAGGGGACATGGCATCATATACCCTCTTGTTGGGGGCGGCGCTGGGAATTTGGCAGGGGCTGGAAAGAAGGGGCTGGAAGTGGGAAATCCACGTGGATTTCTTCACATTCCTGTTTTTTCTTGGTTTGTGAACACTCCTTTCTGCATTCCTGGGGAGGGATGTGGCTGTGAGCTGGGATGGAGGGGACAGGGGGACAAAGAGGGGCACTAGGTGGAAAATGGGGCTGCAAGAAGCAGTGGGAAGCCCTGGGATGGGAATATGGGGCCCTGGAGCTTCATCCTAGAGTGACAGTTTGGGGGGGAGGGCCTCAGAATTGGGATGGGGTGTCCCATCCATGTCCAGGACCAGGAGGTGCCACAGGGAAGGTGGGGACTGGCAGGAATTTTGGGGTGCAGCCTGTGCCAGCCAGGTGCAGGGTCATGGGACAGGAAGGCCCTGCCCTCGCCATTCCCGGGTTAATGATTTCCAAGGAATCTTTGAGCCTCTCCCTCTGCAGAGCCCACAGCCCAAGCTTTGCCTGGTGGGGTAAGAGAGGGGGAAGCTCAGGCTGTCGGGGGCTGATTTCCTGGCGGGACGGATGTGGGAGAACTTGTCTCCTCCCAGGGCTGGATTGGGGCCAACATCCCTGTTCCTGGTCTGCTGTACGGAAAGGGAACGGACTGCACACGGGATTGGGGGCCTCAGAGCCCCGGGATCCCTACCCTGCTCTGGCCCCAGGGTGGGCAGGAGAATAAGGAGGAGGGGACAGTGGGTGCTGGGAATGCCGGGGCTGGGCGACGCATGGAAAAGGGTAGTGGGTGAGTTTGGAGTGGGGGTTTGGGGTCAGAGGGTGGGAGGTGGTAGGGAAGGAGGGGGTGGGGAAAAGGGAAGGAGGGACAGGACCTGTGGAAGGAGACGATAGGGACAGGGAAGCAGAGGACTAGGATCACGGAAGGAGTGGACCAGGAAGAGCGGGAATAAGGACCAGGGAAAGAGGGGACAAGGGCCAGGGACCACGAGGGGATGGGAACATGGGAAGGAGGGATAGGGACAGGGAAGGAGGGGTGCCAGCAGGACTATCTGGACCACAAACTCTATCCTGGGGGTCCCCATGAGGATCCCTGGGGACAGTCCCCTGCTGCCAGCCCTCTCCTGGGCGTGGCAATCCCTGTGGGACACTCAGGGTGATTCCCATTCCCAGGTGCACCATGGTGGAGGTGACAGTGACTCCGCAGTCCTCGCTGGCCGACCGGCCAGTGCAGATCCGGGTACAGGGATTGTCCCCATCCCAACTTGTCACCCTCCGGGCATGGCTGAAGGACGAGCAGGGCGAGTGCTTTCAATCCCGTGCCTTTTTCCGCGCCGATGGAGTGGGAGAGGTGGATCCTGGGTTCCATGCTGCCCTAGGGGGCAGCTACTCTGGGGTCTGGCCCATGGGGCTCTTCTGGTTCCTGCAGCCCGACACCCTTTTCCGCCGTCTGGTCAAGCGGGATGTGGCCGGCAGCCCTTTCTGCGTCCGTCTAGAAGTGTTTGATGGGCTCTCCCTGGACACTGATCCCCAGGAGCAGCCGCTGGGATCCTGTGAGGCTGAGCGGTGGTATGTGGGCCCCGGAGTGCAGCGGGTGCCCATCCGTGAGGGAAGGGTCCGTGGCGCCCTATTCCTGCCTCCTGGTGAGCATTGGAGAGGGGGGAATTCCAGGCTATCAAACCTTGGGACTTCCAGAATGCTCATTCTTGGGAGCCCTATGATGCCCAGCCTTGGGACCCCTGGGATATGCAGCCAATAATGGCCTTGGGATACTGAACCTTGGGAGCCCAGGATACTGATACTAAACCTTGAGATCCCAGGGATGCCAAGCATCAGGACCCCTGGGACTCCTGAGATGCTAAACTTTAGGATTCTTGGGTTGCCCAGCCTTGGAATCCTTGGGGATCCCAAACCTCAGGATCTTGGGATGCCCAGCCTCAGGACCCCCAGGATACTGAACCTTGGGATCCTCAGGATGCCCAGCCTCAGGACCCCTGGAATACTCAACCTTTCACTCCCAAGATACTGAACCTTGTGACCCCTGGGATGCCCAACCACGGAACGTTCCATATGCCGGACAGCACCAGTGGCTCCCCATCCCTGACATTCTCCCTGTCTTCCTGCAGGTCCAGGCCCCTTCCCTGGGGTCATTGACCTGTTTGGGGGTGCCGGGGGGCTGATTGAGTTCCGGGCAGGGCTCTTGGCCAGTCGGGGCTTTGCCGTGCTGGCCCTCGCCTTCTTTGCCTATGACGACCTGCCCCAAGTCCTGGCCCAGCTGGACCTGGAATATTTCGAGGAAGCAGCGGAGCTGCTCCTCCGACATCCCAAGGTGAGTCCTGGAGCATGGAGAAAGACACCTGTGAACCAGGATGTGCTGGGGACTGGGGACAGCCTGGTAAGCAGGATGTCCAGGTGATATGGCGTTGGTCCTGGGGACCAGGAATGTCCTGGGGACATCCTCATCCTGGTGAGTCAGATGTCCAGGTGACCACGGGTAATGTCCCAGGGTTGTCCCGAGCACCAGGAATGTCCCAGGGACTGCAGATATCCCAGTGAGTGTGATGTCCTCGTGACTGGGGATATCCCATGAGGACATGCTTGTCCTGGCACCCAGGGATTCCTAGTAAGTGTATTATCTCTGTGTGTTATCCCAGCTGGGTCTGTTTCCTCTCACTTCAGGTCCGAGGCCCCAGCCTGGGTGTGGTGGGTGTCTCCAAAGGGGCAGAGGTGGCCTTGGCCATGGCCACCTTCCTGCCACAGGTGGGGGCTACGGTGTGGATCAATGGCACAGCCTACCTGCACGGAAACCCACTAGTCTACAAGGAGCTTCACATCCCTCCCATTCCCTACTACACCGAGCGCATCCTGTTCACCGAGGTGGGAGCCATGGACAACTCAGCCATCTTCGCTGATCCCCGGGATCCTGCCTACCATGCCTCGGCCATCCCGGTGGAGAAGATCCAGGGAAAGGTCCTGTTTGTGGTGGGAGAGGCCGACCGGAGCTTCAACAGCAAGCTCTTCGCCAAGCTGGCCCTGGCACGGATGCCGCCGGAGAGTGGCCGGATCCTGTCCTATCCTGGTGCTGGGCACCTGATTGAGCCCCCCGGATCTCCCCTGTGCAGCATCTCCAGCATCCGGGGGACCCCGAGGCCGGTGGTATGGGGGGGAGAGTCCCAGCCCCACGCCCGGGCACAGGAACACTCCTGGCAGGAGATCCTGCAGTTCTTGGAGCTCCAGCTGGGATCGTTTGCCACCACAAAGCTGTAAGGGGTGGGGTCACCAGGATTGTCAGCGTGGGGAATAAAGTGTCATTGGTGGCTCCTGCCTTTGCTCCTGGGGGATGATGTGTGGGACATAGACTGGATGTAGATTTAGGAGATATGTTGGAGATATTTGGGAGATATTTAGGAGATATATCGGATATATATTGGATATATATAGGATATACATATATATATATAGGATATATATCAGATATATATTGGTCATATACAGAGAATATATACTGGATACATATGGAACATATACAGGATACAGAACAGACAGCTCAGGCATATACTGGACATATATAGCACATATATAAACCATATTAGTCATAGACATATATATAGGACATATATGGGGCACATATAGAACATATATTGGCCATATATCAGCCTGGCCATGGTTCTGGGGACACACTGCTCTCTCTGCAGTTGCCCTCATCTCCTGAGGAGGTTTGAGGGAATCACATCCAGCCCCTGGCTCCTTACACCCTCTCACCACGATCCCTGTGCTCCTGGGGCATGACCCCATTCTCACGTCCAAGGCATGGGACAGAGAGTGGTCGTGACTGACACTCCGGGAAGAGTGGGGAAGGGTCATGTGGTTTAATCTGCAGTAAACATAAATCCCAGAAGGGAAACTTGGGGAAAGGGAGGCAGAGGGAATGCACACGGGGGACTTTGGATTTCCTCTGGCACTGCTACAGGGCACAGTCAGAGTGCAGCAGGGATTTGGGACAACTGACTGATACCTAGTCCCTCAGACACCACTGGGGCCATGCCACGTCCCATGGCTATCCGAGGAGTGGTGTGTCCAGATATCACTGCTGTCCCACTGGCTCTGGGGAGGTGGGCACACACCAGCCTTGTCCTTTCCCCCTGGATAACCTGAGCCAGCTGGGCATCCTGCCCAGCACCAGATCCATTCCCTATTCAGTGAGACAGAGTCTCCAAGCACAGGATAAGCTTGGTTTGTCCCTGGTCACCGTGACACGGCCACAGGCAGTGACCACAGGACCGGGGCACCGAGGTCAGCAGTGGCACGGGAGCGAGGAGCCCTGGGCAGAGCTCATCCCATGGGATCAGCTGACCCTGATTCCCCCCCACCCCCATCCCAGCCATGCAGATATAAGTCCACACTGCAGAACCCCATGCTCTGGCTGTGTCACCGCCATGGGACAGATCTGCTCCTTCCTCTTGCTCCTCTTCCTCCTGTCCCCATGGCTCAGAGCCACTGTGGCACTCCTGCAGTACCGCCACGACTGTGGAGAGTTGGGAATGCAGCTCCTGGTCTACCCTCCCCACGGCCGCAGTGTCCACTTCAAGGTTCTGGGTGAGTGGGAGGAGTCCCTGGATCCCCTTGGGGTGCTGGTTTCCCTGGGATTCCCCTAAACCAAGAGTGTTTCATGGTGGTGGTATCCCAGTGTGATGAGCCCAATGGCTTGGGTGAGCTGTTGGTGCTGCCAGAGCGGTTTCCATGTACCTGGATGTGTCACATGGTGTCCCCCCAGATGAATTTGGCTCCCGCTTTGACGTGGCCAACTGCTCCATCTGCCTCCACTGGCTGAATTCCAGAGAGGATGGCTCCGTCATCTTCTCCTCTGGATACAAGGGCTGCCATGTCCTGTTCAAGGTGACGCTCCTGTCCCCTCCATGGTCCTCCCCAGCAGGATGGGGCTGACTGTCCCTCGTGTTCCCTTGCAGGAGAATCGCTATGTCCTGCGGGTGCAGCTGGAGGAGCTGCTGTCTAGCGGGATCCCGATCACCTCCTATGAGGTCAACATGACCTGCCCCAAGCCAGGTGGCTCTGAGATGCTACCTGATGGAAACCGGGAGCAGGGCCGGGACAGCGGAGTCCTGATCTCCCACACTGGCCTCCTGCACCAAGTCTCCGAGTCCTCCCTCACCCTCATGGGATCCCAGCTCTCGTCTCGAGACCACTTGGAGCAGGTTCACACCGTGGGACGGAACCCGACCCACTCAGAGCTTTCTGGGATCTGGCAACATTCCAGTCCGGCTCGCCCGGGGCTTCTGTCCCAGCCTGGTGGGGTTCATCCTGTCACCCAAATTCAGGGCAGCTTCATCAGCCCAGGAGTGCATCCTCCCCAGCCTGGGGGACAGAGCCAGCCAGGGATCCTTCGCCCAGTGCTTGTATCCCAAAACCATCCCAGTTTGGTGCATCCCGGGGGTCAGACCCAGCCAGGGCACCTGCGCCCAGGCTTTTTATCCCAAAACCAGCCTGGGATGGTGCATCCCACAGGTCAAAACCAACCAGGGGTCCGCCCAGGGTCTGTATCTCAAAATCAGCCTGGGATGGTGCATCCCGGGGATCAAAACCAACCAGGGAATAGTCCAGGGTTTGTATCCCAAAACCAGCCTGGGGGTCAAAACCAACCAGGGAGTCACACAGGTTTTTTGTCCCAAAACCCTCCCAGGGGTCAATATCAACCAGGGCTTCGCCCTGGGCTTGCATCCCATAACCAGCCTAGCTTGACCCCCACTGGTGCCCAGACTCCAGCAGGATTCCTGCGCCCAGGAGCTCAGCCCCCAAACCAGCTGGGAATGTCTCGTCCCAGTCATCACTCCAACTCCCAAACTGGACTCCAAGGCCACACTGGGCTGCTCCATCCTGGCCATCCCAGCCCAGCTTTGGTGCACCCAGGACCCTCATCCTGGCCAGGTTTCATCAGGCCTGGACTCCAGGCCCAGCCCCAGCTGGGCCTGGGACACCCAGGGCTGCAGCCACAGCCTGGATTGCTGCATCCTGGGATTCACTCCCAGCCCAGCCTGCTACAGTCCACAGCGCTCTTCTACCCTTCGGCAGGGGCAGGTAAGGCGAGAAGATGGGATGGAGGGATTTTGGGACAAGGCAAAATGGCCTCAAGGTGCTTTTCCAACCTGCATTCCATGCTGTGTCCCCTCTCTGCTTCCCCCTAGGCACCCAGCTGACACGGGAGCAGTGCCAGGTGCCGGTGGGCCGGATGCCATGCATAGCTCCACAGGGACGGGATGGATGCCTGAAGGCAGGATGCTGCTATGATGACATGGACCGTACCAAACCCTGCTATTATGGGAATACTGGTAGGACACCCAGAAGCACATCCCCAAATCCCTCCCTGGCACTGGGAAAGGATGCTCAGGGTGATGGAGCCTCTCTGTGTTGTCTCAGCCACTGTGCAGTGCCTGTTGGAGGGACACTTTGTCCTGGTGGTCCCGCGGGGATTGGTGGCCCCACCGTACAACCTGGACAGCATGCGGCTGGCCAGCAGCCAGGCGGGATGTGAGCCCCTCCATGTGTCCGAGGCCTTCGTCTTGTTCCGCTTCCCAGTCACCCACTGTGGCACCACCGTCCAGGTTAGGGCAGGAAAACTCCAGAGAACCTGCAGGATAGAAGTGCCCCCAGGATGCTCCTAGTTCCATCCTAGTTCCACATTTCCCCCTCCAAAACTTCAGGATAAGGAACTCACCCACACGCTGCCTCCTGCCTCAAATCCTGATCCATGTATCCCCCAGGATGTTTCCCATTCCCATATTCCCTACACAGGTGATTGAGGACCGGCTGATCTATGAGAACCAGCTGATCACCACCATTGATATCCAGGGATCCCCTCGCGGCTCCATCACCCGGGACAGCATCTACATGTAAGGGAAAGAGGAGAAATATCCAGGCAGACAGCCTGGATTTCCCCTTGGATCAAACCCACCCTCACTCCCCCCCACATCCCTAGTGGTGTCACCACAACTCAGGCTGGAGGAGCTGATGCCAGGAGGGCAGATAGAGGATTTGGGAGTCTCCCATCTTTCTCTCCCTCTTTTCTCCAGTCTCCAAGCTCGGTGCATCTACAATTCCAGCGACCTCCTTCCCTTGGGAGTGGAGGTGGCTGTGCCCCCCACAGCCACACCCCTGGCCATGCTGGGCCAGCTGGGGCTCCAGCTGCGGATTGCCACGGGTGAGTGCTCCCTCTCCCTCTCCCACTCCCACTCCCCATCCCATTGAACCCCTCCCAACATTTCCACAGATGAATCCTACAGCTCCTACCACCCTGTGGGTGACTTCCCCTTGGTGAGGGTGCTCCAGGACCCCATTTACATGGAAGTCCGGCTGCTCCAGAAGACAGATCCCAATTTGGTGCTGGTGCTGCACCACTGCTGGGCCTCCCCTGGCTCCCACGCCACATCCCAGCCCCAGTGGCCCATCCTGGTGGAGGGGTGAGTAGAAAAGAATGGGAAGATGGAAGCGAAGGAGGTCACTGTGCTGACACCATGCCCTTGTTTCCCATCCAGGTGTCCCTTCCAAGGGGACAACTACAGGACACGGCTGATTCCAGTGGGTCCGGCCTCTCCGGAGCTGCCCTTCCCAAGCCACTATCAGCGCTTTGTCATCTCTACCTTTGCCTTCGTGGAGCCCCCTGGCATGGCTGTGCTGGAGGGGGAGGTGAGGGGGATCCCCCTGAATCCCTCTGTTGGGAATGCCTCAGTGTTGGGAATCCCTTGTCCCAACACCCCCAAACCCACCCCAGCACTGACCCCATTCCAGCTGCCCACAGTGTCTTCCGGTTGGGAAGCTCACACTGGTTTTGGGGGGGTTCCTCGAGGCTTGGGGACCCTTTTGGGGGGTTCCCCAAGGCTTGGAGCCCCTTTTTGGGGATCCTCAGGTGATGCTGGCATTCCTGTGGCTCTCAGGTGTATATCTCCTGCAGCGCTTCCGTGTGCCACCTGGCCCAGCCGGAGCCCTGCCGGCCCTCCTGCCAGCTGGGAGTGCCCTCACGTGAGTCTGGGAGCCTCTAGGGATTTGGGAAGATCTGTACATATCCCCTTCTTCCCAAGCCAACATGCTGCTCCTCACAGGAGCGCGGAGGTCTCCGGGGAACAGCAGGACAGGTGACAGCGTGGGGACAGTCACATCCCAGGGATGTATCGTATTTCCTGAGGTTCCCAAGAGAGGAGAAACTCAGCAGAGAGGCTGAGGGGTGAGTACCTTCTGCTCCCTAAAAACTCCTTCATCCCAAAAACCTCTTCATCCCTCTAAGTTATCTCCTGCCCCTCTTCATCCTCACAGTTCCAGCCTCTACTTGGATGCTGTTGGATGTATCTGGGAAAGCTGGAAAAATAAACTAGTTCTGAGCATGGCTCTAAGGGTGGTTTGTCCTTGGGAGGGGAAGAAAGAGGGTCCCTCACATTCCCAAGCTGGAAGCAGCCACAGCCTCCCAAATTCTACCCTGCTAGACACAGCCCAGCCCTTCACAGGAGCCTTTTCCAGGTGGGATGACGGAACAATTCTTTATTTCCATACTGAAACTAAGTAACTGCCTACAAAAACTGCACAGTCCTCCCTTCCCTCCCTCCTTCCACACATCCTGGCCTCCAACTTTCAGCAGCACCGCAACTGGGTTTTTTTGTCAAACCAACTGCAAGCACAAAACAATCTAAAGGTGGAAAACACATAGAACTGGGAAAAAAACAAAACGATAAACTCATGGAGCACGGGGAAGGCAATGTCCAAACTGCCCTGTGACAACAGCTACAACAGAGAAGCTTAATCCTACTTGGATAATCCCACATGGGTATTCCCACCCACCTCCCACCCCGAATCCTGAAAAATCCCAGCGCCACTTCCAGGGCTACAGGCTGTAGAACTTGAGGCTCCGATCCATGCCTGTGGAAGCGATGAACTTGGCATGGTGGCCAAAGGCCACTCCCGTGGTCAGGCCACTGTGCTCTGGGGATAGAAAACAATCGATGGTCACAATTCCGAGTGGATTTGTCCTATTCCCACCCCAGCCATTTCCATGAGTCACACAATCCCTCACCTGTAAAGTGGAGTATCTCTGTCCACTGCTTGCAGATGTAGATCTGGACGTCGGTGCCGCCCAGTGCCAGGTAGGTCCCACTCTGGTCGAAAATCAGGGATTTCACCTGTGGAGAAGAATCACAACCAGGCATTGGAAAAACTCCAAATGGCTTTTTTGGGATGCCACAACCCCTGGAGCAGAGAGGCCATGGGGAAAAAGGGCCATCACACACCTCGAAATTGTTATCCAGCTGCAATGTCTTGAAGTTCTTGAGCTTCCTCAAATCCCAAAGCTTGACCGAGGAATCATCGGCTGCCGTGGCCAGGTAGTATCCGTTCTCAGAAAAGGCGATGCTGGTGATGGGGCCAGAGTGTCCTGGGAAGTTGGCCACGTTGGTGCGTTCCTGGGGACAAGGTGGTCAGAAGGAATCACAGCACTGGGATATGGCATCGTTCCCAACCGACCTGCGCAATCCTGGTGTCACCAGCAGCTGCTCTGGAGCTAGAATCTTGGGATTTTTGGAGAAAACTTCCAAAACCATTCCTCAAAGTCCTGCACCTTGGACTGATCCCCAAACCACCCTTTGCTCTCACACATTCCCATCAGCCCTTACCTTCAGATCCCAGATCTTGATTTGGGAATCCATTGTTCCCGTCCCAAAAATGAGTCCATCCGGGTGGAACTGGGCACAGGTGAGAGCTGCAGAAACAGCGGAAGAATTAGAAGTTTGGGAAAACTCAGAGAGCTGGGAAGATCCCAGAGAGGGTTGGGAAGATTTGGAAGGTTGGGAAGGCTCAAGAGGGTTGGGGAGTCAGAGGGTTGGGAAGATTTGGGGAACTGGGAATATTCGGAGAGTTGGGGAGATTCAGGGAAGTTGAGAAGGCTACCAAGACCCTCCCAAATGAGTTCCCATGAACTCCAGGAGCCAAGGGATGCCCAGAAGGGGAATAATCAGCTCCAAGCCTTACCACATCCAGAGCTCTCATCCGTCACCTTGGTGAGGACACGGCCCGTCTGGATATCCGAGAAAGCCCAATACTGGGAGAGAGGGAAAATGTTGGATACAGAAGGGGTGGGAAGCAGAGGTGAGATCTGTGGGATGGGGAGGGATTCACCTGGTCATCTGAGGAGCTGAGCAGGTAATCACCCGTGGCATGGAGGCTGAGGCCAGTCACAGAGCCCTCGTGGGCACGGACCACCTGGACACAGGAGGCGTTGGGAACGGACCAGATCCGGATTGTGGCATCGGGAGAAGCCGAGAACACCAAGTCCTATACAAGGACAACAGGAAAGGTTCACACGGGAAGACTTCACCTCTTCAAGAGCTCCCAGCAAGAGATTCCACCAGAGGAGGATCCTGATATCCAGATTCGGGGCATCCTGGAAGCGAGGGAACAGCCAGACGCACCTGGGATGGGTGGAAGACAACGCTGGTGACTTTCTTGGTGTGGCCCTTGAGCGTGGCCAGGATCTGCTCTGAGCTCTTGTCGAACACGATGACATTTTTGTCAGCTCCACCTGGAAAACCAAGTGGGAAGCGCAGGGATGGGAGTGTGAGGCCAACCAACTCCAAATCCACCTGCCTTATGTCCCTTGTCCCCCTTCAAAATCCCAAAAACACAGAAAAGGAGACAGGCTCCCAAGTGGGAAATTCCCAAAAAAGCTCCCTTACCAGTGAGGATCTTGTTGGTGTCGGAAGGACACAGATCCAAGGCAAGAATTCCTGGGATGCTGGCACTGTGCAGCCCCTATGTGAGGGAGGAGAACCTCAAATTAATGCCATAAGCAGTAACACTCCCAAAGGGAATCAAGAAGCAATTCCCAGCTCCATGTGGGAGTTTTCCAGTCCTTTCCCATCCTGGCACTCACCACATGTGAGGCCACCTGCCGGTACTTGCTGAGCTCTTCTGGCTTCACCAGCTCCTCTGGGACCGTTTTGCCTCTCTGGAAAAAACACGGATAAACATCAGCTTTGTTTATGCCTGTCTGGTTTATCCCTGCTTTTGGAGCACGGCACACCTCAGCTCCCACAGAATCCTTGGGTAAGGCCACTCACCTTCTTACGCTCTGTGGTCAGCACCGTTGCCTTGTCTTGGAGCTGGAAAACAAGAGGAGAGTGGGAACAGACCAGGAATTCCGCAATGGGAAGATGGAGACAGGAACACACAAAAGACTCGCCTTACCTTCTGGATGATCTCTGGGGTCATTCCGGCGAGCTCTCCCAGATCCATGGCCTCGCCAGCGCCCTGTGCGGGACAGAGAGACAAGGGAGGTGCAGAGAGGGAATCTGAGTGCAATGAGCGGGAAATGGGTTGGGAATGAGCGGGAAATGAGCCAGGATGGGGAGCAGGGACTCACGGCCACATTGGGCTGCGCTGATGGCACTGCCTGCGGCACAATGAGCCCAGCCTGAGGCTTCAGCGTGGCCAGAGCTGCAAAGACACAACAAGTTTGATGGGAAACTGGGATAAAGCACTTCCCAGCGCCCTCTCCCAGGAATGCCATGCATTCACATCACCTTCTCTGGCGGCAGTGACCTCCTTGGTGAGGCGGGCGATGACCCTGCAGGCGGCATCGTGCTGGTACAGGGCGTGGGACAGCTCCTGGCGCGTGGTCTGCAGCTGCTGCCGCAGCGTGAAGCTGTGCAGCATCACAGCATCCTGCAGGGACACGCCAGAGTCGGCCAGGGAACGGCGGAACCCCAGCGCCGGGAACCCTCCTGGCACTCACCCACTCGTCCTGCAGGGCTTTCAGGATGGCCGGGATGCTGGTGGCTGAGGGGGGCTTGGGGCGGATCGGGTGGGCGACTGGAAGAAAGGAGAGGACGTCACCCATCTCCTCGATGTCCCTGTGGATCCCTGCACTCCCACCCCTTGCCTTTCCCATTTCATCACCCCTCCTTTATCTCTTCCTTTCCCAGCCTCCACAGCTGCGTTCGGCATCTCGCCTCCACCTCAGCAAACCACAAAACGCCTCGGGCACCCCTATGCCCGACCCCAGGGCCGCTGCCCCAGGGAGAGCCATTTTTCCCGGAAAAACTGTTCCCGTTCCCATTCCCGCTCCCGATCCTGGCACCTTTGATGTCGATGAGTTGCTCCTCGGACAGGGGCTGG
>VZRX01018425.1:37675-49832 GCA_013398075.1 Notiomystis cincta | reverse complement strand
TTGGCTCCGGGCGGTGGCAGCAGAAAGCGGTGGGAGTTTGTCACCTTTGGCCCCCCCCGCGTCCCCGAGGAGCCCCCCCCATCCGCCCCCCATGTCCAGTCCATCCTGGTGGCCAGCGAGGATGACATCCGCTGGGTGTGTGAGGACATGGGGCTGCGGGATCCCGAGGAGCTCCGGAGCTACATGGAGAGGATCCGCAGCAGCTCCTGACCCTGAGGAGGTGACTCCCGGACCCCCCAATTCCCGGGCAAACCAGTAAGGGCCCGACCTCCTTCCCGTGCTCTGCTGGGGGGATACTGACCCCCCCTTCCCAATGGGTTGTGCTGGGGACCACTGGTGGCCTCCTGGGATCACCCTGAGGCGCCCACAGAGGGTGAGGGGAGGTCTTCCAGCCCCATCCTTGCAGGGGCTGGATCCCGGCGGCACCGGGGAGGAATTTGGGATGCTCTTACTGCTTTGGGTCTCATTGCAACATGGTGTTCATAGTGGTGATGATGATGGTGGTGATGATTCTTGTGGTCTGATCCCGGGGAGGATCCCATATCCCCCCCACCTTCACCCCAGCCACGCATCTGTTTTGTACACATTTTTTACCGGGAATGCCTGGGAAGGGGCTGCCAGGGGCTGGTATTTATGGAAAATTTTTAATTCTGACATTGTTACAAAAATAAAGTATTAAAAAAAAAAAAATTCCTTCCCCCCCCGTGCCATCTCCTCTGATCTCAACACTGGGTCTCACCCTGCCCCCGTGGTAGTGCCAGGCTCCTGGGAATGGGCACATGCCCTTGACCTTNTGCATCTTCTTCGTGCTCCGGTACCAGCAGAAGGAGCTGCCTGAGCTGGGTGGGGCCCCCTCGGCCCCACAACCCCACAACTGGGTCTGGCTGGGCACGGACCAGGAAGAGCTGAGCCGGCAACTGGATCGGCAGCAGCTGGATTGGCCACAGCTGGATCGGCCACAGCTGGATCGCCAGCAGCCGGAACCCCTGGCATCCCCGGCTGCCCCCTGTGGCTGCGGGCTGCCCCCAGGCTCTGATGAGGACGGGGCTCCCCCTGGCTCCTCGGCCCCTGGAGCGCCACCACCTCGCAAGGAGGGATTGNACATGGTGTTCATAGTGGTGATGATGATGGTGGTGATGATTCTTGTGGTCTGATCCCGGGGAGGATCCCATATCCCCCCCACCTTCACCCCAGCCACGCATCTGTTTTGTACACATTTTTTACCGGGAATGCCTGGGAAGGGGCTGCCAGGGGCTGGTATTTATGGAAAATTTTTAATTCTGACATTGTTACAAAAATAAAGTATTAAAAAAAAAAAAATTCCTTCCCCCCCCGTGCCATCTCCTCTGATCTCAACACTGGGTCTCACCCTGCCCCCGTGGTAGTGCCAGGCTCCTGGGAATGGGCACATGCCCTTGACCTTGGCTCCATGTGGGAGCTGGTCACAGAATTGGATCCAGGGCTGAGCCTGGCCCTGGTCCAGCCAGGGTCACCTTGGCATAAGGGATCTCCTTCCTTCCTCTCCTGCCATCCTCCTCCTCCACCTTTCCAGCCCCAACACCAGTCTGGTCCTGCATGTCCTCCCCATGGCCAGTCCCCAACATTCCCAAATCTCTCCTTAGAAGCTGGAATAGGCCAGCACATCCCTTCATTTAGGGGTGCCATGGAGATTCCCACTCTTCAGCTTCTCTTTACGTCCCAGCAATCCCAAGACACCCTGGAAACAGCATCCCCAGGTGTTCAGCTGGATCCCAGCCCTCACCCACGGTGGGATCAATATGTCCTGGGATACCCCACCTCCCACCCATTCCAGCCTTATCTCTCACCTCATATTCCTAGAGGGTCCTGGGGTGGTCCTGGATGTGCTGGAAGATGCTCAGGATATGGAGCTGCAGGTAACATTGAGCCCAAAAAACAGGGAGATGAGGGGAACTCCTGGCTCTTCTCCATCATCCCACAGATGTCCCACATTTCAGGAGACCCCAAGTCCCCCCCTATGCCACCACCCCAAATCCATGACCTGGGAACACAAATGAGCTGCAGATCATGATGGCTCCATCAGATCTGTGTCCCCTGGGGTGGGAGCACCAGATCCACGAGGGTCCCATGCCCCTTAGGGTCTCCGAGGTCCCCAAAACCCCATTTCCTCCCCGCTGGGGCAGGATGAAGCCACCCCATCACCCTTCTCCACCCCACAGCACTGAGTTGGCTTCCTGCTCTCCGCCACACTCCCACAGCTGCCAGAGCGTGGGGACACAGCCAAGCCATGTCCTCGAGCTGCTGAGAGAGGGACCCCCCAAATCCCAGACCCCTGAATTCCATGGGGCTGCCCTGTCGACAGGATGGGGGAGCTCTGCCTGCTCTTGGTGGCTCTTTCTGCTGTGACACCCACACAAGGTACGTCACTGTCCCCATCCTGGCCCTTCCTGTCTCTCTCTTGGGACCTCGGAATGGTGGAGCCACCAATCTGGGGGGGTGATCTGCCGCCTCCCTGGGATGGGGAGCACTGGGGGTCTTGGGGAGTCCCCAGTAGGGGTGTCAGTGGTGGGGAGGATGCTGCCCCTCAACCCACTGAGATGGAGGGAATGGGATCCCCTAAAAGAGGATCCTAAGGCTTCTCCTAAGGATTAGGATTCCTAAGGGGATTCTCCTAAGGGTTAAGGCCCCCTTGGGTCCCCCAAAAGCACCCTGGGAACCCCTCAAAGAGGACCCTAAGCCCCTAAAAGTGCTCTCAGAGCCATCCCACCTATAATCCCTGTGGGAATGGGGTGACACTCAGGGCCTGAAGCCCATCCTGTCTCTGATGTATCCCCTGGATGGTTTTGGGACGTGATGCCACCTGTCCCCCCCATCCTGGCAGCATTTGGGATGGTTTGGCTGCTAAAACGGCTACCAGGAGCTGCCTTGAGGCCTCAAATTGATCGGGAAATGGCCCTGTCACCCCATTTCTGCCCTTCTCACACCTCCATCCCCACCTGGAGCAGCTCATTCCCATCTTCTCCCCTCATCCCTGACCTTGTCCTTGAACATTTTAACTCCAATTCCACACACCACTAGCTCTAGTGTCTCTTCCCAGGATTCCCACCCAAGCAACCCCCTGGATACCTCTTCTCTGGGGGTGAATCCTTCCCCCTGGAGGAGCCAAAGGGGGCATTTTTAGGGATAACTGGATCATCCACTCACCTGTGGCTCTAAAATGGGTGTAGACTGGTGGGTACAGGCAGGTCCAGCCCCTCTGTATACGCAGGGATGAACCAGAAGGCGGGAACAACACAGATGCAGGATGACATCCCAAATTTCAGCTCTTCCACCACTGAGTTGCATCCCAATATTCCCATATTTAAGGCCAAATTCTTCCAGCAGATCTCACATCAGGATTTAGCTCTGAGAAACCTCCTGGGGCACACAGGAATTGATTTTTGAGATGCAACAGCTCCATGACCACGTTGCCAAAGCCTGTGTGAATTCCCACTGTGCCACTCACCGCTGGGAGAACCCTCTTGACCACATTTTGGTGGGTTTGGGATGCCCCCCTCCAAACTGGGAATCCTGGGGGCTCAGCCCCTCATCCCTCTGCCCTTTGTCCTCACAGTCCCCACAGGAACAATGGGACCTCCCAATACTCCAACTGGGAACGCCTCAGTGACACCAGGTGAGTGGGGGAGGGAGAGTGACATCCTTATACCCACTTTGTGGGATTCTGGGACAATGCCAGGTCACCTTTCCTGGTGCATCTCCCAGGTCTCAGAGTGCTCCAGCTGGTGGGTGGCCGGAGCCGCTGCGAGGGCTGGGTGGAACTGGTGCAAGAGGGGACGTGGGGGACAGTGTGTGACGATGGCTGGGACATTCCTGATGCTGACGTTGTCTGCCGCCAACTCCAGTGCGGCCACGCCGTGAGAGCCCATGGCAATGCCGCCTTTGGCCGCGGACATGGCCCCATCCTCCAGGATGAGGTGGGATGTGAGGGACACGAGTGGCACCTCTGGGAATGTCCAGCCGCGCTGGAGCACGACTGCAGCCACAAGGAGGACGCTGGCGTGGTTCGCTCAGGTGGGTTTGGAATATCCCAGAGCCAGGGATGTGGATGGCGCATCCCCATCTCTGCACTCTTCCCGCAGAACACCAGGAGTGGCGGCTCTCTGGAGGTCAGGATGGATGTGCCGGCAGGGTGGAGGTGTTTTTCAGTGGCACTTGGAGCACAGTGTGTAACAGCACCTGGTACGAGACAGAGGCCATGGTGCTGTGCCGAACTCTGGGGTGCAGGAATGTGCTCCAGCGGCCTTCCTTTGGACACACGCTTCCTGGGAAGATGGTGTACCTGTGCGGGAATCTGCAGCCCTCACTGGCACAGTGTCGCTGGACCTTCAATAAATCCGCTCCATGTTACCAATCCTGGGCCACGGGGGTCATCTGCAACGGTGCTGGATCCTTCTCACTGGGATTTGAGACATGGCCTGGGTCCTGCCCTCTCCCAGCCATCCTGTTTCTGTCCCTGCCCTTTCCAGGTTCCCAGGGTTTGGAGACACCAATACCCACAGCTGAGGTGATGCCCAGGAATGTCACTCTACTGCATGGTGAGTGTCCAAGCCCTCAGCCATTCCCTGGGATCAAGGTGAAATTCTGCAGAGGAAATATTTATGTGGGATGAGCTGTGTCCATTCTCTGTCCTAGCCGAGGAAGGGAACCCAACCTTGGGGACACCACCCCTGGACAGTCCCTTCTTTGTCCTGCCCCTGGTGCTGGCGGTGCTGCTCCTGCTCTCTGTGCTGGCCTTTTCTGCCATCCTGCTGAGGCTGAGGAAGAGGAGGGATAAGGAATTCTGGATCTGAACACAGAATTGGGACACAATCCCCACTTTTTGGGCTCAGTTCAGCCATGGAGTGGGTGCATCCCCTTGTCCCCACAGCCATCTCCTCCTTGGAAATACCCATGCCAGTCCTGGTGACCCGCAGCTCCCAGAGCCCCGATGTACCTTCCAGGATCCCCAACAACTACAGGGAGACAGACTCTCACCAGCCTTCCCAAAGGATCAGGTGGGTCTGGTAGGTTCCCCCAGGGGCTGCAGGGCAGGAGGTGCCAGCTGGTGACAGACGCCACATGCCCTTGTCACCCCCCAGACCCTCTGGTCACAGCCATTTCCAAGGATTCTGATTCTGACTCGGAATATTACGAGTTCAGCAGCAAGCCTCCCATCGCCCTCTCCACTTTCTACAGTGAGCATCCCACTTCCTCTGAGATCCCTTACACCCTGTCCCAGGATCCCTGTCACTCAGGATGTCCCCACCTCTCTCACCTTCCCACAGACTCCCTGCGCCAGCATCCCAGGGAGGATCTTCTCCCTCTGAGACCCAACCAGGACAGGATGGAGCCATTCCCTGAGGATGGTATGGCACAAGAGGGGTCTATCCCACGGATGGGAGGGTGGCTACCCGCTGTTCCAATATTCTTGTTCCCACACTTGATGTCCTTGTTCCCACAGAGCCGGCCGGGCTAGGCTCCCCATTCTGCAGCTCCTCCAGCTCATCCTCATCCGCAGAGCCCTCTTGGAATGGCAGCATTCCCCCACCCACCCAGGGGCACCAGCAGCCACCAGCCATGGCTATGGCACAGGTGGGAAGCATGGGAGCAGGGATGGGAGCAGAGATGAGGAGACCCCAATGATGGGATCAAAGGATGCAGAGACCACAGGGATGGGAGGGAATGGGCCTTTAGGCATCCTGAGGAGAGGAGCAGGGATCGAGTGATCCCAAGGATGCGAACAGGAATGGGTTCAACCTCCGTGAGGAAATGGGACCCCATGGAGTGGGAGCAGGGATGGAAACTGCCACTCAGTGACCCTGTTCCTCCCAGTTCCCCTGGCAGAGCCCGCCCCAGTGTCCTCCCAGCCCTGGGTGCCTATGGCTCTGGCAGATCCTGATCCCAATGGCAGCTCCAACACCTCCTCGGGAGAGTGGTATGAGAACATGCAGGAGACGGAACCCCCTGGAGACCCCTCCTCACATCCTGGTGAGGATCCTGTGCTGGAGGTGGGGGACACAGCGAATTTTGGGAATTCCCAAATCCTCCTGACAGGCTCTGTCTCTGCAGGCTGGTCAGATCCATGCTGTCCCTCAGGGGAACACGTGGAGGATCCCAACTTTTCCAAGGGCAGCGACTATGACGGCATCCAGGGCTCTGCCTACTGAAACTGTCCATTGCTCCAGAGGCCAAATCTCCTGGAATTCTCTGGTTACCTCCTCCGGAATTCTCCAACCATCTCATCTCCTCTGTGTTGCCATTAAAAGCTTTTCCCATCATGTCCCTTGTCCATAAGGGTGTCACCAGCCCTGAAGTGAGGCTAGGCCACCAAGTGCTCCCACTTGTCCACTAAGTGACCCAAAGATATCCCATTCCCAGCCCACAGGAGGTGGGAAGGGGGTGGCAGGGCCCTGATCCAGTTCTATAGCTCCAAGGGTAGATATTAAACTGCCAGAAGGGGGAACATGGAAGTCCCATGTGTCCCCTCAGAGCTTCCCTACAGCCAGCTCCCAGGAACATGCTGTCCATAAATCCTGTCCAGGGAGCTCCAGGGATGCTGGAAGGGACGACAATGAGGTGCCACCCCAAACCCACCAGATGGTGCCCTATAGGGGTGGGATACAGCCTCCAAAAGAGGGATATCCCCTCCAGCATCCCCCAATCCATCCATAGCCCAGCAGGAAGCTGGAACCAAGCAGCTTCGGGGAGCCAAGAACTATCCCAGCTTTGGGATTTGAGGGTACTCCTATNAGCTGGGGTGGGGTGGGGTGGAGGTGTGTCCTGATGCTCTGAGGGGTCCCAAAGTCCAGGGGGTATCGATATCCTGAGTGGGATCCCAATGTCCAGAGGGGTAGTACTGTCCTGAGGGTGCTGATTCCCAAGAGGGAACCAATTCCCTCGGGATTACAAAGCCCTGGAAGGTACCAAAGATCTGGAGGGCACTAATTCCCTGGGATATCGACACTCTGGAGGCCCCAGTTCCCTGGGGATACCAATGCCCTTAGAGACTGACAACCCAGCCCATGGCCACATAGGCAAGGTGTCACCTCCATCCCCACACAGCCACATCAGTGCTAACCGTTCCTCGGAGCTGCTCCCGCCTGGAAAATCCCCCTTTTCCCCATCATTATGATCACAGCAGCACACCGACCGCCGACAAGCCCCTTCCCACTCGCTCCAAAGGCAGCTCTTGCTTTTTAAAAGGCTCCTCATGGCAGGCAGCACTTCCCAGTGCCCCCCAAACTCCCCCCAGGAAGGGATTCCAATCATCCCGAGCTGCCACGGCATGCTCACAATGATGAGCTGACTCGCAGTGCCCGAGGCAAGGCAGATACTCGATCTGAGCCCAATCCTGTCCCTGGGATCTCACCACCTCCAAAGTCAGTCACAGCTCTGAGGGAAGGGCTGGACCCCAGGCACCCCATATCCATGGGCATCACACACCCCTGGATAACAGGATCTTTCCTAGAGACACAGTATCCTGGGATGTTTGAGGTGAATCCCAAATTTCAGGTTGATTTAGTGGATTGGGACTTGCGGATCCTCCACTGAGTCCTGTGGGAACAGGCCTGGGAATTGCACCCCTTTTCCAGAGAATTTTCAAAGCCAGAGTGGGTAGAGGGCAGCTCCACCACCCCCATGTGGGATATCCTGACAGGGCTTGCTCTCACCAGGATCAGCAGGACTCCTGAGATAACTGGAATGAGAAAAAGTGGTGGCTACAGGGAACACTCAGATGCTGAGATTCTACTCCAGGGTTGGGGACTGGAGCGTCCATGAATGGTGGAGCAGGATGGGATGGGAAGCTCCATCTATCTCTCCTTCCAGCAGGAATACCACTGAGTCAATGGAAAACAGCTGCCTCATTAGCATGCCTGACCTGGATTCAGAGTAATTAATTAGGGCACAATCAATTAACGCCTCTGCCCTTCCTGGGTCCAGCACGGCTGGTGCCCCACATACCCTTGCAGGTGTGTAGGGTGCCCCTGGAATGCCAGAACTCAGGATGTGCCTGGATAAAACCTTCCCCTATCCCATTCCTGGGATGGGCATCAACTTCTCTACAGCCCTGGGGGACTCGGAGACATCCAAATCTCCCTTGGGACTGGATATATTCACTACCTCCCTTTTCCAGAGCTGTGAATATCCCAGGATTTGGAAGGGGCTGAACCCCACAGATTTCTCACCCCTTTCTTCTTGTGCTTGGCGGGACCCAGTGAGGCAACAGAGCCTTCAAACGGGCCCAGAGGTGACGTCAAAAAACCACAGAGGGAGGAAAAACAGACGGTTCCTGCCTGGGCCCCCTCCCTCGCCTGCTCTGGGCTGGGCAGTGGAGGCAGCGGATCCTCTGGAGACCCCGGGCCCCCTCATCCCACCAGCAGAGCCCATGGCAACCTGGCTGCCCATCCTGTGCCTCCTGCTGGGAATGTGGGGTGAGTATGAGGCACCCTGACCTCGGCAAATCCCTCCAATCTCGCGGCAGAACCGCCCCCCGGTTTTCCCACTCCGGACGGGATCGGCTCTACAGAGTCACGTCAGCACCTTGGTTGAGCTACAGTTCAGGACTTGGGATGGGCAGCACCCTCGTGACCCCCCAAGCCCCCATCCACCTCTCTCTGGGGGTCGCCAGGGTTCCCATGGTTGAGCCAATCGTGTTGGAGGCGGCCAGGTGTCCCCCCATCCTCATTCCCTGCCAGCTCCCACCCTTCCCTCGGTCCACATGGTGCCATTCCCAAACCATCAAGGAGTGCGGCTAATTAGCAGTAATTTGCAGTGACCTTGTCTTTTCTCAGGCCTAAATATACCCAGCAGATGGATGGGGAGGCAGCAAATTGCCTTTCTCCCTGCAAAATCCCAGTTTTCCCACAAAATCCCCCTTTTCCCCAAGATAACCATCAATGGCCCGAGTGGCAGAGCCATTGTCCCAAACTCAGGGGTCCCCAGGGCAGGATGCGGGATTGACACCTCATTTCTGCTCCTTCTCACAGCCATCTCTGACCATGGAGGAGCCACCTGGATCCCTAGAGGTGAGAATTCGGGGAGCAGCCCTCTGGGAATGTCACCACAGCTCCATGAGCACGGTGGGTGCTGGAATTGCATCATCCAGAAGTGGTGTCGCAGAGTCCCAGCTCAGGCCCCTGCATTCCCTTGACCCCTTCACACTCCCATTCCTTGTGCTGGTTCCCAAGACCATCATCATTCCCAGGGTGAAAACCTGCTGTGAAGGGAAGGAGAGCCCCTAATGACGGTGTTTTCCTGGCGTTTTCCCACAGAATCTATCCTGAGACTCACCAGAGGTGGTTGCCGCTGCACTGGGATACTGGAGGTGAACTGGGAAAATCAATGGAGACAAATTTGCTGGGAGAGTGTGAGTGTGGATGACCTCAACTGGATCTGCCAGCAGCTGCAGTGTGGCCCCCTCACCTCTGAGCCCTTGGAGCTTGTCATTCCTGGTGGGAAGGGGCCACACAGGCAGGCCATGAGGTGCAGGGCGTCACCAAACCTACTGGGATGCCACTGGGAGATGGAAAACTGCACGAAACACATCATTGTTGCCTGCAGAGGTGAGCCTGGACCCCCAGCCTGGCCACCTCAATCCCTAGGGATCATCCATACCCACGTGGTCCCTCTCTTCTCATTCCAGAACCAGTGAAAACCACTCCCAAGCCCCTGCCAGCACTCTCGGCCACCACTCCGGAGCCCACAGGTAAGCACCTCATCCCGATGAATCCATAGCCTCAAATTTGGGGGCTTCCTGCTAAATAATGGAAAAGAATGCCATCCCAATCTTCCTCTTCCATCACCAATCTCTCTTCAGGACTCCCCAGGCTGCGACTGGTGGATGGGAATTTCAGCTGCTCTGGATTCCTGGAGCTGCACAAGCAGGGGCTCTGGGGGTCTGTGGCAAGCATCCCGCACATCTGGCCACATCTGGTCAACCTCATCTGCCGGGAATTGCACTGTGGCACAGCTGGGAACAGCCACAGCGAGCCGGATCCAGGGATCCATCTGCCAGTGCAGTGGGAGGCGGTGGATTCCTGTGAGAGCCATTCCCTGATGGACTGCTTCAACAGGACCAGTTCCCGGGGGAAAACGCCCGCCTTCATCACCTGCTCAGGTGAGAGTGGCTCTGGAGCATCCATGATTTCCTGCTCCAGTGGAATACCCCAAGGGGATTTTGGGGCTGGAACAGGGAATCAGCCCCATCCCTGCCTGCCCCATGGGCCCCATCCACCCACTCCTGCTCCTCCTCTCTGGGGCGCGAAGGCAAAACAGGAAATCTCAGTTCCCGGCAGTGCCAAGTGCGGCAGTTCTGCGGAGGATGAGCCGGAGAGGGAGAGAGGCCATGGCAGCATCCCAAATTCCACCTAGGAGTAGGAAACACAGGCAGGGACCAGGCTGTGAGCATCCTACTGTGGGCAGCTCACTGAGCAACTTCTATGCCATGGGCATTTCCCTGAACACCTTCCATGTCTCGGGCATGTCCCTGAATATCTTCCCTGCCACAGGCAGCTCCCTGCCACAGCATCTTTCCCTTGCCATCAGCCTCTCCCAGCCACAGGCCTCTCCCTGTCCTTTTCTATGAGCGTTTCCCTAGAAATCAGCTTGGTGCTAGCTCTGTGGCATGGAGAACCAAGCCATGAGGCTCGGAGCAGGCTTCTTGTGGGTTCTGCCATCTGCTCCAGCTTGGAATCGTGTGGGATTTGGGGGGTTAATGGGCTGTGGCAGCTGGCTTCCATGCTGCATTTCCCATGGGAAGAGTTCAAAACTCTTCCATGCCTGGCTCTGGTTTGGATCAGTCCCTGCATAAGGAGTATGGAGAGATGTTGGGAGCATCCCTGTGCCAGGAGCTCGTGCTGGGAGGAGGAGCATGTTCTAGCAGTATCCCTGCAGATCTCATCCCTGTCTGCCTGAGGATCTGACTCCTCTCTCCCTGCGAATCTGGCTCTCCTTCCCATGGGTCTGACCCGTCTCCATGGAGCCAACTGCCTTCTTCTTGTGGCTCTGACCCCTCTCCATGGATCTGATTGCACTCCATGGATCTGATCCCCCTCTACCCATGAGTCCGCTCCCTCTCCTTGTGGATTTCACCCATCCCTATGGGTCTGACCCCTCCCCATCGATCCAACCCCTCTCCCCACGGATCTGCTCCTCTCTCCCACAGATTCCCAGCCACGGGTCCTGCGGAGGCTGGCGGCTGGCCCCACTCCGTGCGAAGGGGACATCCAGGTGTTCTATGAGGGACAGTGGTGGGATCTATGTGACTCCGGAGCAGTGCAGCGAGCTGAGCGTGGCCAGCAGATCTGCCGGGAGCTGGGCTGTGGGAATCTCACTTCCAGCATGGAAATTCGGGAGCCTCCCTTGACAGGAGTCACCTGTGGAGTTGGCTCCCTGCACCTCTGCCAGCCCAAGCTTGAGAATATCTGGAGCTGCTCCCGGACCAGAGTCGTGTGTAAGCCACATGATCCGTGGGTGCTGGGAGCTGGAATTCCCACACCTATAGAACGGGCAGGGGGTGGATGCCACGTGGGATTTGGGCTCCTGGTGGGGTGATGGTTGTTCACATCCTGGCACCAACCTCCAACTGGGCACATCTGGTGACATCCACGCTCTTCCCAGGCCAGGATTCAAAGCCGCTTCCTGCTGGAACTTCCACTGGAATCATTGTGAGCATCTGCCTGGCCCTGCTGCTTTTTCTCATCCTTTCCCTGGTCTGTGGCCCTCCTGCCTACCGGAAGCTGATGAAGAGAAGTAGGGGACAACCTTGGGATCTTCATCCTCCTTTTCCTCCTTCTCCCGCTCCACCATCCCCNCCAGCTCCCAGGAACATGCTGTCCATAAATCCTGTCCAGGGAGCTCCAGGGATGCTGGAAGGGACGACAATGAGGTGCCACCCCAAACCCACCAGATGGTGCCCTATAGGGGTGGGATACAGCCTCCAAAAGAGGGATATCCCCTCCAGCATCCCCCAATCCATCCATAGCCCAGCAGGAAGCTGGAACCAAGCAGCTTCGGGGAGCCAAGAACTATCCCAGCTTTGGGATTTGAGGGTACTCCTATCTTGGAGGGGGCACAGCACCCACCCATCACCCTGGGACTGGGACCCCTCCGCCCCCTCCCCCACCTCCCACTGCCCATC
>VZRX01018425.1:7404-35200 GCA_013398075.1 Notiomystis cincta | reverse complement strand
GGGATCTTAAGGATCAGCCACTTCCAATCCCTTTCCACTAGCCAAGGTTTGGGTGCAAAGGGATCTAAAGGATCAGCCACTTCCAATCCCTTTCCACTAGCCAAGGTTTGGGTGCAAAGGGATCTTAAGGATCAGCCACTTCCAATCCCTTTCCACTAGCCAAGGTTTGGGTGCAAAGGGATCTTAAGGATCAGCCACTTCCAATCCCTTTCCACTAGCCAAGGTTGTTCCAAGTCCTGTACAACCTGGCCTTGCACACTTTCAGGGATGGAGCAGCCATGACTTCCCTAGGAAATCCATTCCAGGGTCTCACCAGCATCACAGGGAAGAATTTCTTCCCAAAATCCCATCTAAACCTACCCTTTGACAGTGTGAAGCCATTCCCCACTATCCCATCACTCCAAGTCCTTGTCCAAGCCCTTATCCAGTTCTTTTGGAGCCCCTCTAGGCACTGGAAGGTGCTCCAAGGTTTCCCCGGAGGTTTCTCCTCTCTGGGTTTCTGCCAGTCTGGGTCTGTCTCTCACTCTGACCTCTGGAGCTGCAACTTATCCCGTGTAATTCCTTTGCACTGACAGATCCAGGAGCAACACTATGGGATCCCTCCTCTTCCTCAGTCCCCAAAAAAAGGAGGAATCAGCACAGGATGCTCCCTAGAATTAGTATCCAGGCCAGGTAGGACGCTGAGGGTTCGGAGGTGGAGGGTATACAAATGGTGGGGGAGGCCCAGTGTAGGGAGCCTGCGCTGGGATTGGGAAATTCAGGAGAGGGGGCTGAGTGGGGTACGGACACTGCGGTCTCCCTGCTCCGGGTGGGAGGTAGGGAGAGTATCCCGGTCTGTGAGGCGGAGGAGAGGGATGGGAAGCAGGATAGGGCAAGGGCTGTGGTGGGCCCCGGGATGGAGACCAGGAAAAGCCTCCTGAGGTGGATTTGGGATACCTTGGAGCAGAGTTGGCAGCAGAAGCTGCTGGATATCCGGGAGCTGGAGGAAGTGGGTAGGGAAAGGTGGACTGGGAGCTGGACTGGGAGGAAGCCACATGTCCAATGGTGACTGGAGATCCTGGGAAAGGGGTGGGAGGCAGCGCTCCCTGGGCAGTGGGGCCGGGCGGAAGGGTTGGAGCCAGGCTGTAGGGCAGAGGGAAGGCTGGAGATCCCGATGGGAAGAGCTTTGTTGAATCCGTGGGAACGTGAGGAGGAGGAGGAGGAGGAAGAGGAGGCTGAGAGTCCCTGGTGAGCTCCTGGGATCCCTCCGACTTCCTCACGATCTCCTGCAGCTTTTCCACTCGGACCCGGCGCAGGTGGGACAACTTCCTCATCCCAGAAAACTGCTCCAGGAAAGTCTCCAGGGGCACCTCGCCCTCCAGGAATTTCTCAGCCACTTTCTGGAAGAGAGGAACAGCCTCGGGCTCATCCCTGTGCTCCAGCCCTGCATCCTTCTGCTCCTCTTCCCTAATCCCAGCCACATCCCAAGGAGAAGCGCCCCACACAAAGAAAGATGGATCCAGTTCATTGGAGAAAACCCAGCAGACTCCAAAGATAATCCATGATTTTAGGGACTGGGTTTAGTTCCAAGTCTTTGAGAATGAATCACTGGAATTCCCAATGGATTTAAGTCCTAAACTCACCTCAGATTCCTCTTCAATCTTCTGGCTTTCCATCTGGAGGAGATCCAGCAAAGTTTGAGGCTGCAGCACTGCCGAGAATTTCTCTGGGAAAACCAAGGGGTAAAAGAAAAAAACAAGGAAAAATCACTATCACAGAACAGAAACCAGGGAAAAAACTAGCAAAGAGCCACAGGAACAGGCTTGGGAACTGCTGATGGAAGGAGGGAAATCTAAGAGAAATAAGATCCTTGATCTCTCTGGCCGTTGGAAAAAAGAGGGATATCAGGTTTCCAGGAAGCAGAATCTTTCCTGAGGGAAAATCCCAGTGCTCACCCAGCTTTTCCTTCTGCTCCCTGCATCTCCCAGCCAGCTCCTGGAGCTCCTGGTATTTCTTGGAGAGGTCACTGCGTCCCATCTCCAGTGGCACCTGGAACTTCAGGTTCTGCTCGGCCAAGCTCCGGTTGGCAGCCAGGGCCATCTCCCTTTCCAGCTGGAGCTCCTGAACCTGTGGAATTTGGGACGGTGAGTGCAAGAAAGGGACAAGCACACCCTGGAGACACCTCCTGGCACAAACCTCCTGGGATTCCAAAGCCAAGTGCTCGATCTCCTGGGAATCCTCCTGCAGCTTCTGGAGCTCCTCCATTGTCCGGTTCCTCAGTGTATCCATCCTCCCAGATTCCTGGGACATGGAAAAAGAGGCAAATCAATTCCCAAATCCATCTGGGAATAGGTTTCCAACTGAAATCCAGGCTCGTTAAAGCCCTAGGAGCAGCTGCATCAGGTTCTGTAAATAGAGAGGGGAAAACAGCATTCCCACCAACTCCTGCTTTTTCCCCCTTTCCCAAGCCTATTTGGATGGAATTCTGTGTGTCCCAGGGTGTTTCATCAAGGAAAAACCCACTCACAGTCCCAGCTCGCAAATTCCAGCTAGATGTCTCCATCTCTTTCCAGAGTCCACCTCATTCCAGACCCCATCCCATCCCACATTCTCATTCTGCCAAGGAAACCAGGATCTGACCATATCCCACCATGCCTACAGGGTTGGGAAAGACCGTAAGGATTATCTAATTCCACCCTCTTGCCATGGAATTCGGTGAAATAACAAGGAAATGATGGATTTGCTGCAGTATATCCATGAGTTATCCCAAGTATTCCCAGCTGTCTGATATATTTAGCAAGCATCCTGCATCTGGTGTAAATTCCAAGAAGTGGGATGGAGTAACATGGGAATGTCCTAAAACCAAGGAAACACAACACACCTGCGCTGTCCTATTCGCTCCCAGCTCTTCTACCTCTCATCCAGGTGGAACATCCCAAGGATATCACGCCGGGAATGCCACGACAGCAACGCTGAGGTTCAGGGTTGCCCAATCCACGATCCAGATAAACCTGTCCGAGGGAAAAACTGGGAATTAAGTCCCGCGCTGCAGGTGTGGGGCAGAAATCACCTGATCTGGGGTTCTGGGGGGAGGTTAGCTAGCTTTCATGGAGTTTAAAAGGGAAAAGCGCGAACGGTGGGAGTGGGAAAGCTCGGGGTGTGCTCTGGGAAGCATTCACAGGCGCTCAGGAAGGCGGACACTAAGGGCTGCCCACCTGCGGGGCTGCAGCGAGCTCCGTGGCGAAAGCAGCGCCATCATCCCCGTTCTCCTGCCGTTATTCCCGTTATTTCCATTCCCGGCCCCTTCCCGGACTCACCGAGGCACCGCTAAAACCTCCGCCCGCCGCCGCTTCCGGCTTCAGGTGCAAACCGGAAGTGGGCGGAGCCACCCCGGCGCGGAGGGAGGCGCGTGGGGCCCCCCCCCCTCCTGGCCTGAGGGGCGTGGTTCGTCCCAGCGCCGCCATGTTGGGGGGGGGCGGCAGCACGGGTCAATTTAATGGAATTTTTTAATCAATAATCGCTCTTTGGCTGCCTTCGGGGCTCTCCTCGAGCTATAGCTGCTCTAGGAATTATATCCTTCTTGTTTCTGGGAGAGTTGGAGAGGGGTTTTGGAGAAGGACGAGGAGCGATACGGAAAGGGGGAAAGGCTTTGCATGGACACAGGGCGGGTTTAAATTGGATATTGCGAATAAATCCTTCCTTGTGAGGGTGGCAAAGCAAGATGCCCAGAGAAGCTGCGGTTACCCCATACCTGGGAGTGTCCAAGGCCAGGTTAAAGTGGTTTAGGAAGCACCTACAGACTTCGGCAGCATCCCAAAAGTTCATAAAATGCCGGGTTCTTCCAGCTGGATCCAAGAGGTCAAAGCAAATTCCTCTGGAAATCCTAGTTAGCTCCTCCTCGCAAGAAACAGGAATATTCCTGAGAAAGCTCCAATCCCATCACCAACTTTTCCAAAGTATGCTTGGAAAATGCTCCACTTTTCCACCTGTAACTCCACATTCCCAAAAACCAAGCAAGGATGAGGCAGGGGAAGAGCTCCAGGATTTCTGCTTCTGGAGACTTTGGAAGTCTGGGCAAGGTCACCCAGCTGTTCCAGAAGTGCCGGTATCTGGGAAAGGCACCTCTGATCCCGTCACCTGAGAGCTGTTGTGTAACAAATGGGAGTCATATGATCCCAAATAATTCCGGATAAATCAAGGACAATTTGTTCCCAGCATGGCTGATAACCGGGTCGAGCCCCCAGTGCCATGGGAAAGAAAAGGGACTTGACTTTCCAAAGGAAAAAAAAGCGCCTTTTCCAGGTTTCTTTTGGAGCAGTTTCCACAGATCTGGAAAAGCTGGAAAATGTTTAATGAACTTTTTATATTAAAACATAGGGTTTGAGGAGAGGGAAAGTTGTGTTTGGATTTGCATGGAAGAAATGGAAAAATACCCATTTAAAAGTGTTATCCAGAAATAAATTTGGGATCAACCAGGTGTTGTTTGGAAGGATATTCCCATTATCTGCTTATTAATATCCTTAATTTCCACAAAAGATGGTTCCACGTGTTTTTTTCCCTTGGATGGCGTCTTAATCCCAGCCAAAATCACCCACAGCAGGTAGGAAAAGGTGACCTGAGCACTCTGAGGTCCCGTAATGCTTCAACATCCCTGGACTTCCTTGATAAATTAATTAAATATTTTTAATCCAATCGCGGAAATTTGACACCTTGGGAGCGTCAGATTTCTCTCCTTTCATCTGACAGCTCTGATAAAGCACCCGGGTGATAAAAGTCTTTAGGGAAGGGACAAGAAAAACTGGGAACAGGGCCTGGAAAAGTTGACTTCATTAATCCATTTCCAAGAAAAAAGCTCTGTCCCCATAAGGGGATTTTTTTGGGAGGCTGCAGAGATAAAATTAAGGAAGTTTTGTCAGAACAAGTTTTGATGTCCCCAAACCCTGAAAATCCCTGTTTGATCCAGAGGGTGATTCTCATGGAACTTAAATTCATCCCACTGGGTGTTTCCACATCAAAATGACTTTAAAAATTTTCCCGGTAAAAGCCTAAATTTTGGGAGAGTTTTATTGCCTGTGAATCCTCACTGAACCCTGCTGCATCAACCAGGATGAAAAGCTTCCATATCTATCTTTCCAGCTGGGGGGTTTTGGGAATCTCCCCATGCTGTGGTGCCCTCTGGTGCCAAGGAAAGCTGTGGCAGGGAGGCCACCTGCTCCCATCCAATGGGCTCCCAGTACCAGGATGGATTATTCCAGGATCCAGCATTTTGTTTCCTCCGTTTCCCCACCAAGGTTGGGAAAATCCAGGATTTCCCTCTGAGGAAGCCGTTTCGTGCCCTAAAAGAGGTTATTTTTCCATCCTCTCAGATTTTATTATGGATTTAATTAGTGCTAAATAGCAATTCCCATTTTTTCCCAGTCCTGAATTCCACAGCTTCTTCCTTCTGTGCATATCAACCATCCAAAAATCTATCCCTATTGGATACATTGTTCTGCTTTGATGGGATTTACCAGCAACACAATAAGCTTGTCTTAAAATTTCCCATAATTGGTCAAATGGTTTTTTTCCCATTGAAAAAAACATGAATCCTGGTCCCTGGGGATGGCATTTCTGGGAATTCAATGGATAAACAACTGGGAAAACTTAATATTTTTGTTTTCTCTACTATTTTGGCAAAAAAAGGAGAAAAACTTGGTAACTCCAAAATCTACTGGGACACATTCCAGGTTGGTTTCTCCAAGCTGGTTTTGGACACTTCCAGGGATGAGGCAGCCACAGCTTGTATAGGAAATTCTCACCACCCTCACAGGTAAGAGTTTCTTCCCAGTATCCCATTTTTCCATTTTGGAGCCATTCCTCCTTGTCCTGTCACTCCATTCCTACACCCAAATTCTCTGAACTGGGGGAAAACTGGGATGAGCTGGGGGAAAGCCAAGCTCTGGATCCCTCTGAATGAAGGTCAGTGAAGCTGGATTGGGCACCTTGGCTTTGGTCACAGCACCACGTGCTGGTTCTGTGGCTCCTGGAACGGTCACCTTGTCCTGGAAGAGATCAAAGGCTCCTTAGGGCTGGAGCTGGCATTCCTCCCTTGGAATCAGCCCCATCCTAGCTCAGAATGATTGAAGAATCTGAGGATATGATGCTAGGTTGCACTGGGAGAGTGAAATGAAGAAGAACCTGGATGGGGGATGTTGGGAGAAAAGGGATGGAGCACCAGATTGTCCCTGAGGAAAAAAAGGAGGATAGGATGTGTTGTAGGGGATTAGAAAGGAGAAAGCATTGGCTGATTCCTACAATGGAAAATCTGGACCTGGCAGCCTAAAAATCCTTCATGGAGCCTTAGCAAGAGGAGAAGGATCTGGAGAGACCTTAGAGCCTCTTCCAGTGCTTTAAGGAGCTCCAGGAGAGCTGGGGAGGGACTTTGGAAAAGAACCTGGAGTGACAGAACAAGGGGGAATGGCTTCCTACTACCAGAGAAAGGGTTAGATGGGATATTGGGAAGAAATTCTTCCTTGCGAGGGTGGTGAAGCATTCCTGGGAATGGATTTCCCAGGGAAGCTTTGGCTGCCCCATTCCTGGAAGCATCTGGCTCAAACCCTCCAGCAAGGAATTAGAGGGTTCAGGAGACAAACAACCCTGCATTCCCACCAGCTCACACAGAGTAACTGGGAGTACTTCCTGCCCATCCCAACATCCCTGTGGCCTGAATCCCCTCAGGGATACAGGGATCCCTTGACTTGATGTTCCTCTCCGCCTTCCTTAAGGACGTTTTGATAACCATCCCAGGAGCAGTTTGCCTTTCTTATCAGGGCCTCCGGCCAAACACCGGAGCCAGGATATAAGAAGTGGGGCCGGGATTGGAGGCACATTTTCCGTGAGCTCCCACCATGAAGCTGCTCTTGCTCCTTGCCCTGGTGGGCCTGGCCCAGGGCTTCCAGACCAGGTGAGCCCCAGGGGGTCCCCAAAACAGGGATGTGGGATGTGGGATGACCCTGTTGACACATCCTGGTCCCTGTCCCAGGGTGCCGCTGAGGAGGATGAAGTCACTGCGGCAGAGGCTGCAGGAGCAGGGATTACTGGAGAGTTACCTGGAGCAGCATCCCTACAACTTGGCTGCCAAGTATTTTCCAGGCATCGCCATGGAGCCCCTGGAGAACTACATGGATGTGAGGGGCAGGGATTGGGAAGTGGGATTAAGGAACATGGGGTGACACTGGCTCCCTCCCCATCCCACTGGTCCCTTCCCCATCCCTTTAACTCATCCCGTTAGCCCCTTACCCATTCTCATTCCCCATACCATTAACCCCTTCCCAATCCCACTGACACCTTCCCAATCCCATTCCAACAGGATGAGTACTTTGGCACCATCTCCATCGGGACCCCACCCCAGGAATTCACCGTGGTCTTCGATACTGGCTCCTCCAACCTCTGGGTTCCCTCAGTCTTCTGCTCCAGCCCAGCCTGCAGTAGGTGTCTGGAATGACATGTGTCCTTTGGGAGCCCTGAATGGCTCTGCCCAGTCTTTCCCAAGCGACATCAGGCAATCCCCCTCCTTCCCGCCCCCACAGGGAATCACAACCGCTTCAATCCCATGGAATCCTCCACGTTCCTCAGCACCAATGACACCCTGTTCATTGCCTATGGCACAGGCAGCATGACCGGAGTCCTGGGATACGACACTGTCAACGTATGGCCAGGCACTCCAGCCCTCTCATCCCATGGGACCCCGTGGGATCATGCCCAATCCACACCCATCTCCCTTCTCCCAGGTTGCCGGGATCAATGTCCGCAACCAGATTTTTGGACTGGCTGAGACAGAGCCAGGGGATTTCTTCTACTACACCCCCTTTGACGGCATCCTGGGATTGGCATTCCCAAGCATTGCCTCCTCCGGAGCCACTCCTGTGTTCGACAACATGATGATGGAAAACCTTGTGGATAGGCATCTTTTCTCTGTCTACCTGAGCAGGTAAATTCTGGCCAGAGCTCCTGAGGATTTCTCCCTTTTCCTTCACACTAGCCCCATTTTCCAATGGGAATGAGGATGTTGGTGGGGTGGGAACCACCCTGGATGGATCCCCCTTTCCAGGAACAGCCAAGGTGGGAGCTTTGTCCTCTTCGGTGCCATTGATCCCTACTACACGACCAAAGGCATCTCCTGGATCCCACTCTCTGCTGAAACCTACTGGCAGATCACCATGGAGAGGTATTCCCAGTATTCCCTGCCCTCCAACCGGTGTTCTGGGGAGTCCAGGCTCACCCTGCATCCCTCTTCCCAGTGTCTCTGTCAGCGGGACTCCACTGGCCTGTTCCTCAGGATGTCAGGCCATCGTGGATACAGGAACCACTCTGTTGGCTGTTCCTATCCGGGCCCTCCGGACTCTCCTGAAGCGCCTTGGTGCCAGCTCCAGTGGTGAGGTGAGGCCTCGAGATGCTCCCTAGAACATTTGATCCCTGCTGGAATGGCCACTAACCTGCTGTGTTCTCCCCAGATCAGCTGTGAGGCTGCCAGCAACCTTCCTGACCTCATCTTCCACATCCATGGCAAAGAATTCCCAGTGCCACCCAGAGCCTATGTCTTAAGGGTGAGCATCTTGCTGGGAATGTTTTTGTGGGGATACAGGGAGGGATCCAACAGCTGGTGACCACCTCATTCCATGTCCTTGGAGCAGAGTAATGGGTACTGCACCCTGGGATTGCAAGGCATGGATGTGCCCACGGAGGAGGGCGAGCTCTGGATCCTGGGGGATGTCTTTATCCGGGAATATTACGTCATCTTTGACAGAGCCAACAACAAGGTGGGGCTGTCCCAGCTGCCCTGAGCCGGGATGAGAATCCCAGGCTTTTCCAACTCTGTGGCTGGCAGGGCTTGTCCCTTTCCTGGCACGCCTGCCACCACCGAGAACAATAAAGGTGTGGAGAAGCCCCCCTGTGCTGTGTCTCTCTGGGAAAGGCCACCACATGCCTGGGAATGTGGTGTGTCCCTGGTGCCACCCTCAGCTGCACTTGTGAAGGATAGCCCTGTGCTCTCAGGATGGGAGCCTGGCTGTGGCTGTGCTCATCCCTGGGCAGCTCCCAGCCTTGGGGACCTGAGACAGGACACGTCCCTTCCTGTCCCCAAACCCCACAAAGGGTGAGGGGGCTGAACACCTCCAGCATTGTCCTCGTCATCCTGGAAAGCCACTCATCCCAAAATTCCCAGAGGACAAGCCCTAGGGCTCTACATACTGGCAGATGCAGGGATGAGGGGACAGAGAATAAATACCAGAGTAACTTTATTGGTGGCAGGGGGGACAGTTATCCCCTCCCCAGGGCCAGGCCTGCTGGTCCTGCAGACCCCCTTTTCCTCCTTTCCTTCATCATCCTCCTCCTCCTCACAGCATTCCAGGCACACCTGACACCTGGAAGCTGGGGCTGTCCGATGGCACTGCAGAGGGATCCTCATTCCCAGAGGATCCCTGAGCCTCAGGGCTTCCCATGGGATCGGGGGAAGCTGTGGCCTCACAGAGGGGGTTGGGGGGTACAGCAGGTGCCAAGGGGTATCTGGAGGAACTCAGAGTGTTTGGAGGGGGCTTTCCAGCACCCCAAACCCCTGGAGAGGGGCCAAGGGGGAGTGTGGTGGGAAGCAGGAGCTGGGCCAGGTGGTGGCGGAGGAGGTAAGGGGTGCCAGGAGGTGAATCTTCAGGGACTGGGGACTGGGATGAGGATGAGGACGGGGATGAGAATGGTGACGGGGATGAGGATGGGGACAGGTCACTGCCCTGCAGCAGGAGCCGGACATCTGTGGCTGACAGAGGGAAGATTTTGGTCAGCACACACTTCTTCCCAAAACCCCCAGTCCAGAGGGGACACATCCAAGTTGCCTGGGGATGGATCCGAGGATCCCATTACCTGGGCAGGATGGGCAGCAGCCCATGGACAGTGTGGAGGGCTCAGAGCAGGAGTGGGGGCATGGCCTCTCCTCACAGCTCACCTCTCCAAGCTGGGAAAACAGGGATCAGCCAGCCCTGCCAGCCATTTCTGGGATGCAATGGCACTGGCATAGGCACTCCATGGACACAGGCATCCCATGGGAATGGGTGGGTGGGGTCTCACATGGCAGGTGCAGCGGGTACAGGGCTGTCCCTCGGGAATAAAGCTCTGGCCGTTCTCCACCTTCCTGCCCTGGTAGTTGCAGTCTGCAGGAGGTCCAGAGGGGGTTTAGGGGGGCTTGGGAGGATTTTGGGGGATTCAGGAGCATTTTGGGGACCCCCCCCGAGCTCATACCCTCACAGATGGGGCAGCACCGACCCTCGGGGTGGAAGGGGTAGGAGCACACGATGGCACATTCCAGAGGCGAGCAGGCCACCGAGCCCAGCTGTGAGAGATGGGAGAGGCCCCGAGGGCTGGGCGTTAGGAACCCCGGGAACACCCCCGAAGCTTTTCCCTGCAACGGAGCCAAAAACCGGGCTTCAGCCCATGGAGCGGGAGTCCTAAATTGTCTAGGAATGCCCGGCCCAGCCCTCACCAGGCAGATGCAGCTCAGGCAAGGATCCAGCGCTGATGGGAAGGTCTCATTGTTGGAAAAAATCCTCCCCATGTAGGTGCAGCCTGCGGGGAGAGGGGCTCAGGCGGTCCCCGGGCGGCTCAGAATCCCGGAGTTCCGGGCGTGCCCTCACCTGCAGAGCAGTCGGGGCAGCACTGCCCGGGAATGCGGATGGGATAAGGACACGTCTCCACACAGTCCGTGCGCTGGCAGCTCACTGAGCCGTCTGCCTGCAGGCGGGAACACCCTGACAGACACCTCAGGATTCCCAAACCCGCCGGATTTGGGGAACTTGGGGCCCGCCAGGCCACGGGCATCCTGAGGGTGGGAAGGGGGCAGGAGCCGTGCGCTGGGGCAGGGATAGGGAAGACGGAATGAAGCAGAGCAGGTTCTCATTCACCTGGCAGATGCATAACTCACAGGGATCGCCCGGAGACCAGATCTGTCCGATGGGAAACTCCATGCCGTTGTCATCCAGGAAGCAACCTGGGTAGGATTCCTGTTCCCGGCTGTCCCGTAAAACCTACGCTTCCTGTCCCCAGGGGTTCCCTATACTCCACCCTCCCTGTTCCTAGGTATTCCCCATCTCCCACCTTTCCTATCATCAAGTATCCACACATCCCACCTAACTTGCGTCCCCCGCATCCCACCCTCCCTGTCTCCAGCTGTCCCACCTCATCCCACCCTCCCTTCCCCACATCCCATCCCCAAATATCCCAACATCTCACTCTCTCCATCCCCAAGGGTCCCTCACATCCTCTATCCCAGTTGTTCTTCCCATGACATGCCATTCCCCTTTCCCCTAGCTTTTCCCCCTCATCCCTCTCCTTGTCCTTCTCTGCCCATTCCCATGTGCCCCTCATCTTGACTCACTGGTGGGGGCTGGAGGGTCCCGGCAGGTGGAGCAGCACTGCCCAGGACCCAAGTGCCACTGGTGCTGGGGACAATCCAGCATGGGGCAGGGAGTGAAGGAACACTTCACTTCTCCTCCCTGGGAACACGAGAATGGGTCACCTGCTGTCTCCACCGACAGCCCTGAGCAAAGCCCATGGGATCCCCCCAGCAGATGCAGGGAAGTGCTGGAGTATCCCTTGGTAATCTTCATCCCTGGGGACCTCCCAGCTTTGGGGATCCTCATCCCTGGGACATCCAGGACCCACCTGACAGACACAGGTGGTGCAATCATCCCCATCTAGGCTAAACCGAGCTCCGTGCTCATATGTCCGTCCCCGGAAATTGCACTTTTCTGGGAAAAGGGGAAGCAGTGGGGCTGGAGAACCAAGCACAGTTCTTCCCTAACCCCCAGCCCAGCCTAGGGGTCCTCACACCCCCAGACTGAAGGTCCTGGGATCACCTGGAGTGCAGGAGCAGCAGTCTGCTGGAGAGGGGCTGGGGCAGGATCCTGGGGGGCATTCTGGGGAGAGGCAGGAGACATTCCCAGCCTGTGGAGGGGAGAGCGGGGCTGGGAAAGAGGACTCTGATTCCCCATGGAGGGATGATGGGAGTGTCATCTGCTCCAAAGCATTCCAATCTATGGTTGAGCCAGGATGCAGAGTGATGAGGGTCCCCAGAGATAAGGGAGGTTCCCAGGGGTGAGGGGAAATTCTCCCATCCCAATCCAGCTCACCAAGCAGATGCAGACGGTGCAATTCCCATCGGATGGGGAGAAGACATCACCCTCGGCCCTGGCCACCCCCTCGTGCAGGCACCCTGTGAGCCACAGGAGTCAGGGGCATCCCCCTGGGAATTCAGAGGGGTCATCCAGGGAATTGGGGGGATCAGAGGGGCAAGGACTCACCTGTGCAAGTGGGACAGCAACCCCCAGCCTGAGCGGGAAGTGGGTGGGAGCAGGGAACGGAGCAGCTCATGGTGTCACAGAGGACTCGTCCCTCCTGCCAGGACACACACTGGCTCATTCCAGTCCAGGATGGTGCCATGGGAAGGGGTGGGAAGACAGGATGCTCACCTGGCAGGTGCAGCTTTGGCATCCTGGCCCTGTCCAGCGAGCGCCGGGCTCCCGAGGAATCCCCCGGTGCCAACAACGACGGGATGGTGGAATGGAAGTGCTGAGGGCTCCCACAGCACGTGGGGACAGCTCAGGGGACAGGGATGGGGAGGAGGGAGGGAACTGGGTGCCAGGAGCTGCCACAGGGAGGTGGGGAGAGGGGGAGCCCCTCGGGAGTAGGTGGGAGCCAGGAGGGAGCAGGACAATGGTAGGTGGATGCTGCAGGGATTGCAGGATGGGTGATGGGGCCAGGATAGATTTGGGGTACCCTAGGAAGGAAATCAGGAAGGGAGAGACATAACTCGGGGCAGGCAAGGAGATTGGGAGCATCCCACTCTGCTGCCCCACCCTGGAGAAGGACACAGATACCTTTGCAGGACACCCTGTCTGTGCCGAGCAGGTATCCAGGGCGGCAGGAGCAGTGGAAGCTGCCCGGAATGTTGTGGCAGCTGTGCTGGCAGGAGTGGCGTGTGCCAGGCTGCCGGCACTCGTCCACATCTGCAGGATAAGAGAATGTGGCAGGAGGTGCTGCACCCCAGGATGTGGTCCAGGAAAGAGCCCAGAGCACTCTGCATAGCCCATGCAGGGATGAGGATGAGGTGGCAGCACCGTGGTCTTGGGCTGATGGACGCCTCCATCCCTTGGGATTTGTGGCATGATGAGGGAAGGGGGTCTGGCACAGTTTTCAGGGGCTCAGGGCCACCTCCATCCCCCAGGACTGATGGGAAGCACCCCATCCCAGTGCTTACCCACGCAGGAATGCTGGTTCCTGTGGAGGTGGTATCCAGGCCGGCAGGAGCAGCGGTAGCTGCCCACACTGTTCTCACAGCGGTGCTGGCATGGCGTGGCCTGGCATTCATCCATATCTGGGGGTTGGGATGAGGGTCAGGATCCCTCAGGAGCCCCGGCCACCCCCCTGGGACCCTGCGCACCCTGGCAGCTGCGGCGGTCAGCAGAGAGCTCCCAGCCGGCTCCACACTCGCAGGCAAATCCGCCCTCTGTGTTCACGCACGTCCCCTCACAAGCTGCGCTCCAACACTCATCGATGTCTGGGGGGACACAGGGAACAGCCAGATTTGGGGTGTGGACACCACTGGGGTATCCATTCCCATCGAATATACCACTCCTGCTCACCGGTGCAGCGGATGCCGTTGACCGTCTCAGCCATGGAGAAGCCAATGGGACACACGCGGGCGACCTGCTGGCAGCCACCATGGTTACAGGACAGGTCGCAGCCGTACTCTCCACAAGTTCCCGGTGGTTCTGGAACACGGACGCAGTGTCCACAGGGCACCCAGGCCACCCTGGGACCACCCGCTTCCCATCCCACTCCATGGATTCCCCCAGGGATGGGGACAGTGCCAAGCAGAGGTGACAGGGAGCCATGATCACCTCCATCTGCTGGGATTTGTGTCATGGAGAGGGAAGAGGGTTGGGCACAGTGCCCATGGGTTCATGGCCATCTCCATCCCTTGGGATTCATGGCATGGAGAGGGAAGGGCATCTGGCATAGCCACTCCTCTCAATACCTGGACAGGTGATTCCCTGCTCTCCATCCGGGCACATACAAAGGTTGGGAGCGATGCATGAACCACCACCACAGCCGAAGGAGCAGAGTGCTGTGGGAATGGGAACAGGAGTTCTGGGAATAGGAACAGGACCCCCACTGGCCCCCCAGACCCCTGTACTCACGCAGGGTGCACTTCCCGCTGCCCGGGGACAGCATCCAGCCAGGACAACATCTGCTGCCGGAGCCTGGGAAGCAGACGTGCGGCCCCACACGGCGCCTGTGGAACATCAGAGTCTGAGGCCACCCTGTCCCAAGCCCCCTGCGTGGAGCAGGAAGGTCCCAGGAATGCGAGGACAGGAGGACAACCAGAGTGGTCAGGATATGCCCATATACGGGGAAGCAGAGCATGGCATGGATCAGAGGAAGGTAGGGCAAGGTGGGACAGAGAGGGGACAACCACCTCCCAGCCATCTCAAACATCCCAGCACGTGGTGACAGGAGAAATGGCCCATGGCTGGACAGGGATGTGGGGAGGACAGGGGTATGGGGAGGACAGTGATGTGAGAAGAAGGACAGGGATGCAAGGAGCAGGGTCATGCTCCCCCGGACCTGGGAAGAGGGAGGGAATTGCGGGGTGCCAGCCCCTCCGGCTGGGACCCCTCCAGCCGGGACCCCTCCAGCCAGCCCTCCTGCAGCTGGAGGCAGGGATAGCCAGAGCTCGGCACGCTGCCCATCCCAGGTGTAGCTGGAAGAGGGAGAAGGAAAAGAGGGGGATCCAGCTACCTCTCCACGGCAAAGCTGGCTGGTTTCTTCCTCGCGGGATACACCCTGCCCTGGCCGCTGGAGAGGAACAGGGACACACACGCAGCCTGGAAGAGCAGCTCCACCAACATGACAGGCGGCTCCAGCTCGTCCCGGCGCCCGCCTTCCCGCCTGCCTTCCCGCTGGCCCTTGGTCCTGCTCCTCCTCCGCCCGCCGAGCCGGGAACAATGCGGGATTGGAGGGGGGCGAGAGCGGGGGGGTCGCCAGCGGTACCCACCCCCCCACCCCCCTCAACTCACACGGAGGGTCTGGGGTCACCCCAAGGTTGTCCCGTTCAACTGGGCCGAGTGGTGGCATCCTGGCCATTCCTGCCCTGGCTGCGCACCAGGGAAGGGGGTCCCCCCCTAGGNCCAGATTCCTCCCGGCTCCATGCCCCCATTTCAGGTCAGGGAATGAAGGAGCAAAGGTCGGAGGCAGGTAAATGATTGATCCCATGGAGCAAAGGGTGCTGCTGCCTCCAAAATTCCCAATCCAGCATGGATTTCTCCCCACAAAATCCTGCCCAAGGGTTGGGATCACCCAGGTGAGACACAGCCCCCTTCCCAATGAAAGCCACGTTTCTGGGGGGGTCACACCGATTTTTTAGGAACCCAAGTGCAGGGAAGCTCCTATTGTATGGGAATGTGATCCCAAATCCACGGGAGGCAGTTCCATGACCAGTGGCAGTGGATAAACAATGGTCCAGCCCTGGCCAGCAGCACTTTTATCCCAAAAAAAGCATGGTGCCAACATTGCATTGGCACCAGCACCCCCAGTTTTGGTGGGAAAAAGAGAGCACTTCCAAGATCAGGGCTTTGTCAGTGCCTGGGCCTCCCAAACATGGGGAACAGGCTGCTCCAGGCAGGTAAACAGAGCCTGAGGTAATAAAAGCAGGAGCACAGAGTCCAAGGTCACTCCCTGCTCCACAGCTCTGGGAAGAGATGTCCAAATATAGCCTTCTCCCTGCGGCCTCCTCAAAGAATCTGGGATGGAAGCAGGGGCCTGGGATGCTTCCAGCATGAGCTGTCTTTGGGAATGAAGGATTTGGGAAAAACCCACATGGATTGGGACTAGGGGGCTACTTAACCAGGGGTTACAGGAGAGATGCAGGCTGGGCAGAGCATGGAAAGATCCAGGATAAACCCCAAATTCCATGAGAGATGCAAAGGAGGTGGGAGACCACAAGGAGAACTATTAATAAATAGCCAGAGGCTGGAAAATCCAGCTTTCCCCATAAATTAAAATCTGCCTCTCCAGGCATTCACAGTGCCACTAACTGGGCAAGGAACTAAAACTTCCTTCAAATCCAAGAAAAGCCAGAAAAATGCACCTGGAAAACAAGTGTCCCCAAGATCCAAGAGCCGAGGATACGGATATCATCATTCCTCAGGACACGGATCTTTCCTCTTGGACTACTTTATTTGGTAAAACTCCGAAATCAGCAACAGCTTGAACTTCACAGAACTTCCCTCCCTGAGCAAGGCATAGATCGTATGGATCCTCTTGGCTCCAGCCTTGGCTGCTCCTCCAGCTTTGATTCCTCTTCCAAAAAAACACAAGGAATCCAAAAAAATCCAGGTTCAAAGCGAAACCAAAAGCCAAAAAAAGTAATAAAATATCTAAGGACACCAGGGAAAAGGGAATCGAGGCAAGGGCATCAGATCCCAGTGGATTACCCAAGGAAAGGGACAGTTCTGGGCACAGCCAAGTCCACAGAATCCATGAATCCCAGCAGGAGATGACTGACACCCCCCCAAATTCCTAACAAGCTGCTCCCCCTGCGAGATTCCGTCCCTTTCCGGCTGCTGATGTTGGGCACAGCTGGGGAAGGATTCCCTCGCTCCATGTAGAGGAAGGGGGAGGGAACGATCCCAAATCCTGCTAATGGATCCGGGTCAGCTCCTCTACAATCTTTATCAGGTCATCCACGGTGGCTTCCCTCTTCATCCCACTTCCATCATCGATCTGCACAGGGAGGAAAAGGCATTGGAGACATTGGCAGGTGCCAAAAAACATTCCCTGATCATTCAAGAAGGTTTGGATTTAGCATTGCCCAGAGAGGCTGTGGCTTCCCCATCTCTGGAAGTGCTCCAAGCCAGGTTGGACAAGGCTTGGAGCAACCTGGTCTAGTGGGTGGTGTCTTTAAGTCCCTTCCAACCCAAACCATTCCATAACTCTAGAATTCCATGATTTACCGAGCATGGATTCTTGAGCAAGGTCTTTGAAGGATCCAAGGCCACATTCCCAAGCTCACCTGCAGGTTTGCCACCACTTCCTGCATCTTGGGCCTGCTGATGTCTAGGAAACTCTCTATCAGGTCTCCATCGATGAATCCCGTGGCTGGTTCCGTCTTCCGTTCAGTGTGGAAAGATCTCCAGGTGCCACCGTCAAGGAGCCAAATCCACAGGGAATAACACCAGTCCTGGACATGGTTAATGGTGGGATAGTAGTGATGGGTTAATGGTTGGACTCTGTGGTCTCAGAGGGTTTTCCCAACTTTAATTCCAGGATTTTGAAGGGTGCCAGCAAACCCATTCCCACCCTCTCCAGCTGGTAAACCCCACCCAGCACATGCTCCTGGCTGGAATGACAAAGGATATAAGGAGTGCTCAATCTTCCCCACACTCTTGATGACTTTGTTGAGCCTGTTCTGCATGTCCAGGAGCAGGTTGTACCAGCTTTCCGACAGGGATGTCACCAGGCCTGCATGGTTATAACGGACATGGGAATGTGATGGGGTTGGAGGTGCAGGAGCTTTCCAACCCAAACCATTCCAGGATTCTGCAGGGAATCCTCAGCCCCTGCTCCTTACCGATCATTCCATTGACAGTGCCAAAGAGCACGGATCCCTGGGTAGGTGTGGAAGTCTCTCCCAGATTCTGCATGACCAGGGATCCATGGCAGAAGACATTGACAAATTCCCCAAGGTGGGATAATCCCACTTCCTGCAGGTGCTGTCGCTCCTCATCCGTCGTGGCCGCGCTGGAATCCCAAACACTCTGCTCAGTCCCGGATGGGGGCACACCAAAGCTTTCCCTTGCTCCCAAAAGCTGGGAATACTCTTCCAGTTTTCCTGAAGATCTCATCATCCCATCCCACCCAGCATGTGCTGTCACATCCCATTCCATCCCATTCCCAATCCATCCCATCCAGCTCACCTGTCCTTCTGGCACACAAACAGATTGAAAGCGTTCTCTGCTCCCAAGAAATTATCATCATCCAGGATCTCCACAGCGCTCATCCAGTTTGGATTGAAATCCCGGGCAATCTGGAAGGGGCCAAGAAGGGACACGCTGTGTCCAAGTGGCTTGGCCTGGGATCCTGCATTCTCATCCCACCCAACACCAATATTTAGGAGTGAGGTGGGATCCAACATGTCCCTCTCTGCTCCAGGAAGCAGCTGAGCAGGAAAGGCACTCCTGGAGATGGTTCTAGTCCAAGTGGTACTTGGATAACATCCTGGGAAAGCGTGGAGCAACCCATGCCAAAGCCACTCCAGCAATTTAAACCCCCATTCCAAGTGGACACCAGGCATCCCAGATGGCACCTCTCGCCCACCAGGCACCCACCAGGCACCAGCTGCTCTTCCCACAGCCAGTTCCCTGGAAACTGAGGGATGCATGCCTCCAGAAACCACAGGGATCTGTGTCAAACCTTATCCAGTCAAGCCAAACTCCTCCTTTTATCCCCTCCAACACCATTCCCTGTGCCCAGAGCTGTCAGAACAGATTCCCAGTGTCGCTTCTGTACCTCCTCGAAATTGCCTTCCATGGGTTTGTAGGCCAGGAGCAGCACGGAGCGCATGAGGTCTCCCACTAGGATAAAATCCCCCTTGGTTTTCAGGTACAAGGCCATGATGTTGTTGTAGTGGTTGCATTCCGTGCGCAACTCCTTCTCCGCTGTCCACTCATACAGGCGGACCTGTGGGATGGGACACAGACCGGGACACTCCACATGGGAGCGGGGATATGCTCCTCAACAGACACCTGGCTGACCTCCAGATCCACAAACATGCTCCCCAAAAGCAGTCAGGGTCTTGCCTACCGTGCTGTTGATGCTGGCTAACAGCTTCCCGTTGAATTCCACCATGGAATATACAGCTCCCTTGACCTCCTTCTCAGCCAGGCTCTGCAGCTTCCCTGGAATAAAGACGGGCGCTGCTTGGGCTCTTTATCCAAAGGATGGGGAGTCAAGGGGGTTCAGCTGGCCTGAATTTTGCTTCCCAAAAAACTGTCTCTCAGGAGGACAAGTGACATGGAAAGCAAATCCCAGAATCAAGGGCTAGTGAGGGATTCTTGGGCTTCTCTAGGAGATGGGGGAAAGGGAACACAGCAAATTGCCAACAGCAGATTCCTTGGGAAAAACTGCCTGCTCCTGGGACACAAGCTTTCCAGGGTCTGAGGAGCTCATCCCTGATCTCCCACCAAAAAAGCTGGATTTTTCCAGGTGAGAACACCTTGTTCTTACCATCGGAATAGTGGAAGACAACGATCCGGCCCTGCTTGGGCTCCGCTTCCTCAGGATACACCATGGCAGTGCCCACAATGAAGTAGGTGTTGGGATCCTTTCCTAGCTTGCAGGAGACCAGGCTGAGGGCGTACTCATTTTGCAGGAACTGGTGAGCATGGAGCACTGGGGAAAAAAAAAGCAGAAAAGGCAGGAGCAACTAGGATCCCAAAGTCCTTAAACTGAAAGCTTAAGACACATCCTAGAGATTCCCTGTCCTATTCCCCACCACCTTGTGCCATCAAAAATTGGTATTCACTAAACCTTATGGCTGATGTTACTCCAGGAAAATGTTTTGGCTGAAGCTCCCCTGGGGAGCTTTTCAGGATGGGAAAAGCTGGATTTTGGGATGGGACAGGTACCTTCAAAGGTGTGCTGGTCTATGATGAGCAGGTTGTGCACTTCCACCTCCTCTCCGAAGGATGTCTCGTGTGGAGCTGTGCTGCTGGAAAACAGCTTGCTGGTGCTCACACTGCTGGACAAGGCCTGGGAAACAGGAAAATCTGTCACATCTTGGCGCTACTTGGGATATCCACATGGCCTTGGGTGGCCAGAGAGTGGGAAAAGAGATGGGAGAACAGGTGGAGCAAGGAGTACAGGGACACACTCCCTGCTCCTTCAGGGCTGAGTGATGGTGTTAATACGAGTTTACACAGCTTCCAGAGCTGGATCCTTGGGAAAAGGAAAACCTTGGAGACCACACAGAAGCCTGTATGGGATACGGAAGGAGCAGCATCCAAATATAAAGGGGATCAGGTGGAACAGTGGCTGTGCCACCCCCTTGGGGAGATCCCACCATCCCATTCCTCCCTAGCTGAGGAACAGGACTGAACTCACAACTTTGGAAGCTTTGGAAGGGAGGACCATCAAGGAAAACCTGGATCAGGAATTCTGATTCCCACAGCATAGGAATGACCCAGCCTGGGATCTCACCTGGGTGCTGGCGCTGGGTCTGAGTGCCGTGGTGCCCCCACTGGCATCCTGTACCTCGATCCGGCTGGAGAGCACCCCGAAACACTGGGATACCTCTTGGTAGCAGATTTTCCTGCAGGATAAACAGAGCCATGTAGGTAGGAGAGCTGGGAAAGGCCGTTCCAAGAGCTCTGGAAGCAACAAGAGCTGTTTGTTTGCTCCTGGGATGGCAACATTACCCCAACCCTTGTCCTGTGCAGCCGAACACCCTGACCCAAGGAATCCTCATCCCAGGAATCCTCACCCCAGGAATCCTCACCTGGGCGACTCGTAGAGGGGAACAGTGCGGATGTGCAGCTTCTGGATCTCATCAATGGTGCCGATGGTCAGGGTGCTGTTGTTGGCCAACGCCAAACTTGTGGGAAAAAAAAATCATGGGAAACACTGGGTAAAACAGCAAGAACCTCCCTCTCCTCCATATCTCTTAGGAACAGGAACTTGTGGTGGGCTCACCTGTCGGGATATCCATCGGAATTGAGGGGGCACATGTAGTTGACCTCCTTGAGGTTGACGTTGGAGAAGACCAGCTTGTGGTTGCTGCTGTAGATGACAGTGGGGCGGTCAGAGCAGGCAAACACGTTGGTGGTGGATAAGGAGCGGAATGTCCTCAGCACCGTGGGTTGTGTGCCCAGGGTCACCTTCTTCCTGTCACTCAGCAAACCTGGATTCAAAGGGAAAAGGGACTGAGATATGCCACAACACCTCAGGGAAAAAAACAGTGTGGGTAAGCACATCCCAGATTTAAGAATCCATCTCCTTCCTCCAGTGTACTGGAGAAATCCCCCAGCCAGTTCTACCTGAACATGAGACTAAGAAAGCAAGGAGGATCTTTCCCAAAATACTGGAAAGGAAGGGAAAAGGTCACCTGTCTCAAGGCTGAGGCCGAAGTAGAAGAGAGCTCCATCCCCCAGGGCACACAGGAGGTAGTGGCTGCTCTCAAAGGTCGTCATCAGGATGGAGCGAGGGATAATCTCTGTGGGAAGCAGGAATAGGGATGGATGAGGTCACTCAGGACATGGCCAGTGACCACTGCAACCCTTGGGAGGTTCCTACCTCCTCCCAGCATCTCCTTGTGCAGCAGCTCAAAGGATGGGAGCTTCAGGATGCGGGCGGAGATGTCGGTCCAGAGCCCAACGGCGCAGAGTGGGGACATCCCGTTGGAGTCTCCCAGGGGAGTGATGTCCAGGCAGGCCACCTCGTGCTCCATTTCCGTGCAGCTGGGAGGAAGGAAGGCGGACAGGTGTCTGCCTGGATCCCAAATCCCAGCATCCCAAGAGCCCTCAGTATGTGGGCTCACCTGATCTGCCGGAGCTCCTGGGGCCGGATTTCCAGGTAGTACAAGGCTCTTCCCACGGCCACCACCACCTGGTTGCTGTTGCAGGAAGCAACACTGATATTCTTCCCGTTGGGCTCTTTCCACTCACTCACCAGGGATTTGGGCTCCTGGTTGACCAGTCGCACGGAAGCAGAGGTGATCTGGGAAGAGAGATAGGAAATATCATGGAAAACAGCGTTTCCAAGATGGGTGGCACATCAAGAACCTCCCCCTTTCCATATCCCTTAGAAACATGAACCCAGGATCCTTGTTTGCTGATCCCATAAGCTCAGGGAAGCATTCCAACCCCTGCCCTGGATATGTCATGATCCATACGGCACCAGGAGAGCCATGTTTTCCTCATGCTGGAATTACCTGGATCAGCTGCTGATGTGCCACATTGCCGCAAAAGAATGTCTGTTGGTCATCCACAAATCCTGTGAGTTCTGTCTCTTCCACTTCCTCTCCGTTCAACATCAGAACCCTGAGCAGGGAAAGGAGTTCCCATTAATTCCTGCTCCGACACAGGGCCAACAGCCTGGATCAACTCATCCCACCTTTACCTGGTCTGGCCAACAAAGGACAGCACCAAGGTGTTGTCGGTCTCCCGGTGCGGATCCGACCTCAGTGGCCACAATCCTGCAATAAGGAGGCTTCAATTCCTCACACACTTCCTCACAATTCCACATCCCAACCATGTCCCTTCTCAGGCTGTGGAACACCTCCCAGACCTTTAATTCCTGGCAGGTCAATGCTGGCATGCTCGTGGATCCCGATGCCATTCCGGATGATCCGCAGTGATCCCTCTTTAAAGGCCCCGGAGCAAGTGACCAGCTGGGGGAAAAGCAGATGGACTTTACCAACTATGGCTGGGAAGCTCTCCCACTCCTCTCTGGGATCATGGAACTGGGAAACCCATTCTATAATCCTGGAATGGTTTGGGTTGGAAGGGACCTGAGAGATCCACCAAGGCCAGGCTGGACAGGGCTTAGAGCAACCTGGTCTAGTGGAACATGTCCCTGCCCATAGAATGAGATGATTCTTAAGGTCCCTTCCAACCCAAACCATTCTGGGATTCTATGATTTTATGGACACACCCAGCCAAAAATTCCCAGCAGTGAGGAGGGAAAAGCAAGAATGTTACCTGGCCTTGGCCTTGCCTCTCCAGGTCCACCACACACATGTCCACGATGGGCCCGAGATTGGTGAAGGTCTCCATGGCCACCACATAGGATCCCTGCTCATTGCTGTCCACGTTGAGCTGGGAATAAATACTGGAATCAATTTTTGTCTTTCAAGGAGCAGGACAGGGAAAAGGCAGGCAAGGAGAAGAGGGGAAAATGTATCCACATCTCCAGGTTTTGATGGAAACCAAGTCTGTGGGTACACACAACCAAGAGCTGCCACGTACCTTCACGAGCTGGGAATCTCCAAGTCTGGAGCCAACAAACACCACTCCATTATCAAGGTAGGTCAGGCACTCGGCAATGGATGTCTGGGAAGTGGGAAGAGGCAGGTGACCCACCAGTATCATGGAAAGGTTCTGGCACACATACATCTTCCACCACTAAGCTGTTATCCAACAGGAAAACCCTAGGCATGGGAAGGGATTTAATCCCTTCATAAATCCCACAAATTCCAAGCTTCTCCCAGTGCAAAAAAAGAAGGGAAGATGATGGAAGTCCAAGTGCACACAGGGAATTTCCCAGCCACCAACAGTTCAGGGCTGTGACAAATGTGAAGCATCAACATCCCTGGCTCCAAAATTCCCACTCATTCCTAAATAGAGCCTTTCCCGACTTGGGAGAATCCCAGGCAAGTGCCAGGCAGGGATGGCCCAGGTGATTCCTACCTCTCCCAGTAGCTCCACACGCAGATCCTTCAAGGTGATGGTGCCATCCATCTGCTCCTCCTTCTCCAGGAGTAGCATGAAGAGCCGCCCTTCCATGTCTCCCAGCAAATACCGGGATCCATTAGGATCCACACGGTTGTGGCACACGATGGTGCTTTGCTGCAGGGAAAGCAGGGAATTCTAGGATTCCACTAGAACAACCCCAAACTGGTCCCCAAAAGATCTGTGCAGGAGATGCAATCCCAGCTCCAGTACCCCAGATTCCCCATTCCTGTGGTCCAGGAGCAGACTGAGACCTTGAGGCACTAATATTCCTGTTTCTTCCCCCAAGATTTTTAGCCTGTCTTTATTTCCATCTTAAAAGGACCTTTGGATGGAAATTCCAGTCCTCCTTCAGCTCAGAGCAGCACCTCAGCCATGCCATTGGTGCTTCCTCCTCCAATTAAATGTGGGAAGTGGCCTGTTATTCCCACAAAACCCACAAGTCCAACTGATGTCCCAAAATCTTTAACCCTTTTCTCCTCTAACGAGTCTCCAAGGGGCTTCATCTATGTTTTCCACTGCCTGAAATGAAACCAAGCTCTGCCCTGGAATCATGCCCAGACCATGCTCTAATTCCTAATTAATCCTGTTCCCTGGGGCCCAAACAAAATTCCAAGAATTCTACAGAAAGTAGAGGCACACAGGGATCATGAATGTCCCTTGGTCCCCAAAAACAGCAACCGGGAAGCCAAACCTCTGGAAGTCCAAGTAAGTGGCATTGTTAGACCACATCTGGGACAAGAAGGGTTTGAATTCCTGGCAGGAAGGCCTGGGAAAGGAGGAAATTTTTGGGATGCAGTCTTGGATCCCCTCACCTTGATGATGGGAGGAGCGATAGCCAGGTATTTATCCCCGTTGTGGTAGGTGATGGATTCCTGCCCAATGATAATGGCACCTCCGAAGGGCTCCGGCACTGTGGGACACACAAAAAACATGAGACAACCTGCCTGGAAAAAAGGAGCCATCCAGCCTGGAAAAACATGGGAAGATCTTTTACAAACAAGGTCCAACCTGCAATGACCATGGAGGCTTCAGCCTCCACATTTTCCTGCTTCCAAGGGCCTTTGTTGAATTCCTTCTCTCGCAAGGACACCTCGTATGTCTTCACGTGACGGCCCTGCGGGTCCTACAAGAGAAGCCACAAGTGGATGGCATTCCAGAAGTGAGGAGATTCCACGTCATCTCCTGCAAAAACACCATTCCAGGAAACTGCTGAGGCATCCCACCTCCTTGTCCTCCCTCACATCCACATGCCACCATTCTCCCGAATTTTTCCATATATACCCCCTGAGGAAATCCTGATGCCAGGAAAGTCTGGAAAGTATTTTTCCATTGTTTTACAACTGATATTCAGGAATTTGTGTTCCTCTGACCTAGGAACCTAGGAACAAGTGGCACTGTGGAATAGCACCCCCTCCTCCAGCTCTTGCAAATGTTCAGGAATTCAGGTTTTTTTATCATATTCCCCTGTGGTTTCAGAACTTCCCAAAAATTATCCCTCCCCTTGCTGTCCTATTCAGACAAAATCCTGAGATAATGGGTAGTAAGTGAAAAAGAATTAAGGAAACAGCTTGGAAAGATCCTGCTCTCCATAGGCAGGTATCAAAATAATCCAGAGCTTTAGGAGTCAGAACTGACATCTTGATCCTGCTCCAAGGATTCAAGTTGTTTTGACATGGATCATGGAATCATTAAAGTTGAAAAAGCACTTTCCCAACTGTTCCCCCAAACTCCAGGTATGTGGTGACAAAGTGGTTTCTTCCCTTCAGGAAGTTTGAGGGGATCCAGCAGTGCCCAAACAGGGAATAATGGAGCCACTGCTAGCATGGAATTTAACAAAGGAAAGCTAATCCCTCACTCAGTCAGCATGGCAAAGGCTCTTTGGATCAAACAGGCAGCCAGAGAAGGCCTGGAATGCTCCCTCCATGAGAAGTCAGGTAATGGGAGAGGTTATGGATCCTCTTTACACACCTGGAATCGCCTCCCAAAAATACCAAGCAAATCATTGCCTTGTTTTTTAAGGAAAGGCTCAAGCCTCACTATGGAAAACGACTGGTTGTGGATCTAATCCACTTGCTGGAAAGATCCTTAAGCTCCTCCTGGGAGTTTAACAAGGAAACATTCCCATCCAAGGCAGAGCTGCCCAGGAATCTTGTGGGAGAAAGTGTTGCTTCTTTTCTCCTAGAGTTGGAAAAAGGCAGCATGGAGGAACATGGACCTGGAGGAGCTGGACTCATCCTTCACTCTGCCTTCCAAAAAGCCTTTGGAAAACCTTGGGAGCCCTTGGCTCCATCTGGGTTATCCATGGATAAGCAGGCACCTGGTAGACGAAGCAGATGGTGGGAGCTTGGCAGCCGTAAAGGAATTTCACATCGATGACCTGGAGCTCTTCCAGGCGAATGTTGAAGGCCTTTAATTCCTTGTTCTCCCGATCCAGGGGGATGACCTTGAAGAGGCCATCATAGAGCCGCAGCCCGATCATGCGGCACTCAGGATCGATGATCCCAATGATCCCTGTCTCCGACGGGCGGCCAATGCGATCCTGAGGGAGAATTCCACAGAAAAGGGAAAGAAAAAGGTGATTAGTGCCAGGAAAATATCCCTGAAAGGCAGAGACAAGAGCTGCCAGCCCATAGGTGAGGACTGGCTCCTTGCACACTTCCCAACAGGCTTGAAAATTCCAGCTGGGAAGCCAACAAGCCGAAGGAGGAGATGCCTTTCTGACTGCCACACCTGGCCGAGCTCCCACACCACATCACACACCTTTACCACCAATTCCCAGAGGACTCATTTTCCAGGGAAAATTCAGCCTTACAAGGAGTTTAAGCTTTAATTTTCCTTAAATTTGACTATTCCACAACGTCTCCCAAAAATATATTTGAATCCACAGGGACAAGGCTCAGAGCATCTTAGTCTAGTGGAAGGTATCCATGGCAAGGGGTGGAACGTGATGATCCGTAAGTCCCGTCCATCCCACATTGTTCCAACATCTGACACATTGGTTTAGATGAGATATTGGAAAGAAATCCTTCCTTGTGAGGATGGTGAGGCCCTGGGATGGATTTCCCAGAGAAGCTGTGGTTGCCCCATCCCTGGAAGCGTTCCAGGCCAGGCTGAACAGGTCTTGGAGCAACCTGGGATAGTGGAAGGTGGCCCTGTCCACAGAAGGGAACTGGACGAGTTCTAAGGTCTCTTTTCCAACTCAAACCATCCCAGAAACCATGAATCCTCATAGAAACCAAGACTAACTCTGGAAACATCCCGTGACTGCAGGTGACCCATCCCAGATTCAGCAGCAGGTGAGGAACCGCCAACAGAACATAAATCCAACATCCTGCTGCACCAGGAAGCCAAAACCATCTCTAAGGAAAAGAATTCCCATTTCAGGTGCTGCATTCCCCCTCACCTGCACATTTCCATGGGCACGGGTGATAATGTCGATGCTGTCCCCATTCTGCTTGTATTCCAGGATGCAGGCATTGTACTTGGCCGTAAGGATGAACAGCAAATCCTTGCTCTCCCCCTGCCCGAAAAAACCCGGACAATGCAAATTCCAGGGGTGGACATTCCCACCCCACCCTGCCCAGGTGGGCACAGCTCCATCCGTATTCCCCCAGCATTCACCTTGGGGCGGAAGAGCTCCATGACGGCAGTTTTTCCATACATTCCCACTTCCTTGACAGGCCGGAGCCCCTCGGCGGTCACAACATAAATCTCCAGCCGGGTGTTCTTGGCAATCAGCAGGTTCAGGTCCTCCGCAGAGGTGAAGTGTCCTGGGAAAAGCGAGAAGGAATCCTGGAGGAGGGATCAACTGGCAGCTTGGGGTGCGAGCTGCACTCTCACAGCCTCCCTGGAGCATCCAAAAATCCCAGGACGTTCCTTCCACAGTGCCGAACACTCTCAGTAACTGCTTTCTCTTAACCTGCACGCCTTGTTTTTCCCAAGAAGGCTGTTCCCACTGTCTTTACTCAGGAACCCTCATTGCCGGGGTCTCTCCCCACCACGCCCAACATTCCCAGAGCTCTTGGTGCTCCCTCAGAGCCCCCAAATCCCACTCTTTCTCACTCCTATCACGGATTTCAGGGGCACTTTGCTCCTCCCTCTATCTTGAAACCCTCCAGTATCCCGAAACCCTCGGCACCCCAAACCCCCTCGTACTCCAAAACCTACTCGTGATCCCCAAACGCCGCCCTACCCCAAAACCCTCCCTGCACTCCCAATCCCTTCCCGGTGCCCACCTCCCCCGGGACCCCAGCGCTTCCTGGCACCTCCATCCCCCCGTGCCCCCC